>VVHJ01026103.1:1907-16801 GCA_015107715.1 Tylochromis polylepis
AGACTGAAAAGAACTCTGACCTATGAAACTGAGTACACGGACTGACAAACATGGACTATTGGAATTCCTTATTGTGAATTGTTAAATGACTGTTTATGGTTTTGTTTTAAATAAATGTTTTAACTTCTTTTAGCTGTGTGTCATTCGCTCCTTAATTCTAAAGATTTATAAGATTAAGGCTAAAAACAAAGAGATTGAGAAACTGAACTGGTAATAGCACTCACAAGCTACTTTATACAGATTTACCTGCTAGGTATCCATTGCAACCTGTGTGATATCTTTTATTAAAATGTTATCTCATAAATAACAAAGACTATGAATTTGATTAAGCAGTTTGTGCTTTTTTATCTTTAAAAATGACACATAGTTCCTACTAAAATAAAAAGTAAACAAACTGTTATTTGTATTCTCCTTTTTATCACTGTAGGATTAAGCTCTGCCCTCTGCTTTGTTTGATAGTTTTGCAGCAAGACATTTTTATTAGATGTCGTGCAGTTCTTTTGCTGGGTGGCAGATTCACAGATTAAACAATATGAAGATCAGTTCTGCAATAAAATAACTGCAAAATAGATGTGAAAATAATTTATATATTTATGAGTTTCTTAAATGTAGTTTAGAAATTCTAGAAATTACACATCACACTCATATTTTCAATGAGATTTTTTTTCTTTCAAAGACAGTTTTATTCTTTTTTTCTGTTTTTTTTCCCTATAGTTCACTATATAGGCACACCACATTTCCAGAAAATAGTTTACTAATGACTTGATTGAATGGGCCTAATGTGACATATGACCAACATGTGACTTGCCAAGAGGTTGTTATGGTAGATGATGGGGATACTGATCACAAGTTACCTTACCAGGTCAGTGAACTCCTAGTGCCAGTCCCAAGCCCAGATACATGGGGAGGGTTGTGTCAGGAAGGGCATCTGGTGCAAAATCTTTGCCAAGTCATCACATTTATGATGATCAGTCAAGAATTTGATTTTCCAAACTGGCAGGAGTACAGGAAGGCTAGGTGTACAGCAAAGTGAGAGGCTGCATAGGAAAAAGCTTATAACTGTATGCCAGGCTGGACACTAAGTAAGGAGAAAATTACTTATATCAACTAGCTAGGCAGGAACATTGAGCTGGAAAGAATGTGCAACAGGTTAAGCCAATTAAGGACCAAAATGCAAATGAATGAAGAGAATGTGTTGAAGATGGAAGAAGGAGATGAAGAAAGAAAATGAGAGAGAGAGAGAGAGAGAGATGGACAGCTGGAGTAAGGCTCAGAGTCAGTAAGTGCAGACGACTCACAAGGAGGAAGTGAGAGCAGAAAATGAAGAGTGGAAAAAGCAGGTAGTCAGGATGATATACCTGTGGAGGTATGGAAATGTCTCAGAGAGAAGGCAGTGGACATTTTAACCACATTGTTTATCACAGTCCTGAAGAAGATCCCTGAGGAATGAAAAAGAAATATACTGGTACCTATTTTCAAGAATAAGTGTGATAAGCTGATGCACTATAGATGTGAGGTTTGTTTTGGTTGGAGTGTTGATGAGAAGTCTAAAGAAGGTCAGGCTGAAGTGTCATTGTGTTGGAGATAGCTTATGATAGGTTGCCAAGATAGTAACTGTGGTACTACATTAACAAGTCAGAAGTGGCAGAGAAGTATATGAGGGTGATGCAGTACATTTATGCAGTGGTCCAGTGGTGATGGACAGGCTGACAGAAGAGGTCAGTCTCTGCTGTCTGACACTGTGACCTGTAATGAGAGTAGGGAGCAGCCTGGAGCCTGAAGAGGGCCTGGAGAGGTGGAGGTATGCTCTGAAGAGAAGAGGAATGAAAGTCAATAAGAGCAAGACAGAATGACTGTGTTAGAAAAACAGGTGTAATAGTGAAGCAGTATGAAGTAGAGATAGTGAATGTGGAGGAGTTTAAATACCTAGAGTTGACCGTGCAAAGCAATGGACAGTGAACAAGAGAAGTGAAGAAGAGAGGGCAGGGAGGGTGACAGAAGGATAGCAGCAAGAATGAAAGGGAAGATTTACAACGCAGTAGTGAGTTCCATTATGATGTATGGGTAGGACATGGTGGCACTGACAAAAAGACAGGAGGCAGAGGTGGAGACAAAGTTAGAGAGGTGGAGGGTGGAAATTGAATACATTAGACAAAGGATGTTGAATATGTAACTAGCAGGCAGGAGGAGTAGAGGAAGATGACAGAGAAGATTCATGGATTTTGTGAAAAAGGATTGAGGGTTGGTGTGACAGTGGAGAATTCTAGGGACAGGGTAAGATGTAAGCAGATGACATACTCTGGATTTTTGTAAAGAAAACTCATCCCAGCCCCTTTACACTTAAGTAGTATGAAGCCTGTTAGACAAATCCAAGATTGTCAAGTAAAATAATAACTTTTTAAAGTTGCAATCTAATCACACATTGGCAACAAAATATGTTTAGTAGACAAAAAAGATATGTAAAGTCAATTCAAAGTAACTGCTAGGGTGTTGTTCCTTTCTGCTCAGATTACTTTCTAAAGTTAGAGCAAAGCATGGTGTTAAAAAGAAAAAAGAAATGCATAATGAGTACACACAAAATGACTTAAGGAAACTGATAGGTTGCATTAGTTGATAGGTTGATGAGTGCTGTTATAATCTGGTTTCATAATCCTGCTGTAAATGAAAAACATCATATTGTAAAACATATAGTGTAACATCAATTAATCATTGAGTTAAGCATTGAGTAGACTGGTACATTGTAACTTTATTGTGTGTACAAATTCACAATGAAGTGCTTTGATTTTTAAAAGATTTATCTCAATGAAAGGAAGTAGCTAATGCTAAGGTTTTGTGCTGGCAAAGTGGTAAATTAACTAGCACCACTCCAGAAAGAGAAATATATTGAAAGATTTACTGATGTGTGAATTCATAGGTGGAGCACAGTCGATGGACAGATAAATTAATAGCTAATTTAGTGGTCAAACATAATGACTTAGATTATGAGCCAAATTTTCAGTTTCCATGTAATAGCATGCTGCTTACAGTGTTTTGGACATAGCCATCTTTACTTTCTTGGTATTTTCGTTCTGTGTTGGGGAATCACTTCTCAGAAGTACGTGTTAAAAACCAAGCACAGACTTGCCAAACAAGCTATAGGACTTGCTTCACTGATTACTATTTAAGCAAATCAATTACATTTTTGAGGGGCTTAACATGCTTAAAAACTCATCAAACTGGACAAGCACCAGAGGTGAAAATGAACATACATTATGACTTATGTCTTTAGCTCTTGCACAGTGGTAGTGCAAAAGGGTTCCATAGCACTGCATACAAACAGCTGTGTTTTACAAACGTGCGAAATCTGGTGCAGATATGCAACATCCCTTGACATACAAAAAAGCCTTATTGAACCATGCCATAAAGCCAGTCTGCCATTTTGAATTTCATGTTCACTTTTGAAGCAATTCTAGCCATTTCCAGGCACTTTAGCAAACTCCTCTTAGAGAAGTGATCAGATTGTTATCATTTTAAAATGGTAATTCAAAGCTTTTGAACATTCAAATTTGGACTCATCCATGGCAACATGACAAATTTTGATGTTTTGGTTCACATGTCTGGTACACGTCCAGGCCTGGAGACATCACATCACATCACAGTCACAGTGTCATCAAGAAGCATGAAAAAATCTGTACTAAGTGATAAACATTATCCAATATACATGGCAACTGTGTTCTACACATGACAACATGACATATAATTAGCTACACAGGGGGCACAGAAAATGACATTTAACTTATTTGCTCAACAACCAATAAAAATCCAGAACTCCACTGCAGAATGATTCTGTTGCAGTATGCCTTTGCCACAGTATGCCTTAATGTTTATAAATGTATGAGAACCCACTTTTTGCTTCTTGCATTGCTCTTTACAGTTTTAATTGTACTGGGCAATTTGATCTGACTTCATCAGTGCAACTACCCTTAATAGAATATGGCTGTTGAGATGAAGATTTAATGTAATATGGAATGTAACTGTCAAGATGTATCAAGAAATCCAACATGCCTTGGGCATGGTCTATGTGCGCACAGCTACAGTGCGCATGTGCGCACCCCTTCACACACACACATTCTACAAAGGTGTGGATAGGTATATATAGGCTTTGCTCATGACTCTGCTTGGTGTGTGGTATAGCTGATTAGCCTCTGAATTTGTTCTCTGGAATACATAGGAAATCTTTTTTTTAATTACTTGGTGATAGGCTGTTCCAACCGTTTTAGAGAATAACCACATTTCATCGGTGGATTAAGGCTGTCTCAGTGTCTTCTGTCTGTTCATATAATCTCAGACTGACTCACATAATGTTTATATCAGGGCTCTGTAGGGACTTCATCATCTGTGGCAGGACTCTTCTTATGGCTGAAGATGCATGTTTTTCTTTATGACTTTGGCAGTATATTAGGGATCATTGTCATGCTACATATGCCTCCTTGATGGTGTTGTAAAATGGATGACAACAAATCCAAAGTGCACAGGACTATGTAGTGTAGCCTACATTTCAAAACACATTGTTGAAAAATTCATGTTATATAGCACATTGCAATCATTATTTTACAAATGAATCTGAAAGTTAAACCTGTAACAATCACTGGCAAGAATTCTGAATGACACCAACTCGGATTACAGAAAATTTTAAAAGTATAAAGGCTTGTGATTACTGTTGCTGTCGTCAGTGTGCATGCAGTCAAAATGATGGCTCATTGCCTTTTCTATCACTTATGAAGCAACATGCACAAACCTACTCGCCACTGTTTTCACCATGAGAGTACAAGTTGTACAGTGGTGTACTTAAACCTACACTTGAATCTATGTTGTCACTGATACTAATTGTCCTGTTCATGAACTATTTCAAGACCACAATTGGAGGTGAGCCTTTATGTTCTTTTCGTTGAGCACTGGTTTTCTCCTTGGAACTCTCCTATGGATGCAATTTTTCCATTGAAATCATGAACACTGGCTTTAACTCAGGCAAAGGACACCTGCAGTTCTTCACATGCTGCTCTGGGGTTGTTTTTTTTTTGTGATGTCCTGCATGAGGAGGAGGCCAGTCACTCCTGGGAAGGTTCACCACTGTTCCAGCTTTTCTTCATTTGTGGATAATGGTTCTCACCATGGTTTACTGGATGGCTTTGTAATCCTTTCCAGCCTGATAGATATCAATGACTCAGATATTTCTTTAAATTGTGGCATGATGTGTTGTCATAATTGCATTTGTGACGACACAAACTGATTTACTAACATTTGCAACACGCGATTTACTGTTAATTGCATCAATATTTAACACTTGTGTTAAGCTTGTGTTTTTTTCTATTTATTTTTCTATTTTCTGATGATTTCTTAAGTTGCAGTCCGTTTGAGCTCTCAGAGCCACCAGACTACAGTCCTTTAACTGTCAAACTTCGAGACTTGAAATTTCCTGTTCAAGTTCAGGATGAAGTTACTTTTCTTGAAACAATATTGTAAAAAGCTTTCAGGCCTTTCCTCTGTGGAACCAGCTCCCAGTTTGGATTCAGGAGACAGACACCCTCTGCACTTCTAAGGTTAGGCTTAAAAACGTTTTTTTTGATAAAGCTTATAGGACTGGATCAAGTGACCCTGAACCATCCCTTAGTTATGCTACAATAGAGTTACACTGCTAGGGGGCTTCCCATGATGCACAGAGTGTTTCTTCTTCACTAATCTCTTTTCACTGTGTTTATAAACCACTGCTGTGTTTAATTATTAGTAAATATTAAACTCTGCTTATTTCTCCCATAATGTAACTTTTGTCCTGTCTCTCTCTGCTCTCTTCTTGCCTCTCACCCTCCACCAGTCATGGTAGATCCCTGCCCCTCCCTTCTGTTGCCCTCTTGGACAAGTGTCTCTTGGAAAAGAGATTTTAATCTCAGCGAGACTTTTACCTTGATAAATAAAGAATAATGAACAAAGCACTTTGAGGTGACTGTTGTTGTTAATTGGTACTACATAAATAAAACTGAATTCAAATCAACTTAATCGAATACAGAGTTTGCATGTTCTCCCTGTAGCTGCATTGGTTCTCTCCAGGTACTTTGGCTTCCTTCCACAGTCTAAAGACACACATTATAGGTTAACTGTGATTCTTTGCTGTTTGCCATGTGTATGTGAATGATTGTCCAGACAGTACCCTACCTCTCACCTTATGACTGCTGTAAAGACTGAATCTCATAAGCTGGTATGAAAATAGATGGAATATTTATTAAATAAAGACATACTAGACCTCTCTGAAAATGTCTTTGTTTTAAAGTCAATTAACAATAGAAACACAAATTATTTTCTAAGGTGGAGAGAGACTGGGTTAGACTGAGAAGAGCTTAGATTAATCACTTTCAAGTGGAATGTCTTTAGAAAAGAGTCTGACCTGGTTAAAACCTCAAGTTTGGCCAGGTACCTGCTTGTTTTGATCTTCAGTCCTTAAGAGTGCCAAATCTTACCACACCATAAGGTGTAACGTTTTATGAATGGAAATTTTAAGTCAAAATTTCCTTTTGAGGTCAAGTCATTTTGACTTGACCTAAACTGGAAACAGAAGTGGCTGGTACCATAAATAGGCTTCAAAAGGAGATAAGGAGAGAAAACCAGTGGCAGATGAGGTCATAGTATTGCATCTTTACTCAGCTCAAGGGAAATGGATGGTCCAGGTGTATGGGTTGGTCAGGGCACAGCAGGGGGCAACTTCCAACTTCTGGTTGAGTTTGCCCATTATTTTGTGGGTGGAAACCAGAGGACAAACTCATTTGTACTCCCAAAGCTGAACAAAAGGCTTTACCTACCAGAGAGCTAAACTGAGGTCCATGATTTGAGAAGGGGATAACATGGAGTGAACTAATGTGTCTGCAGTTTGTTAAGCAGGAACACAAAAAGGGCTGCCTTGGAAAAGCAATCTTGACATTTAGTGTTACGAGATTCCTTTGGAGGGAGGTAGGCCAGTTACCAATTCCAAATGAAAACAAGGATGTGATGGAACAGGAGGGGGTTAATTGAGTAACTGGAGGTGAATGGGAAGCCTAATAAGGAGAATCCAAATGCCATTACTGGATATTCAGAATGCCCCAATGGTGTATTAAATGCAGTCTTCCACTTGATGCCCTCAAATATTAGACAAAATGATCACCTCCTGCAGGAGTTCAAAAGCAGAATTTGAAAGACAGCAGGTATTTATTTTTGATGGTGATGTTGTTTAACTCACAGTAATCTATAAAGGTGAGTTTTATCCTTTTTTTCTACAAAGAAGAAGCCAGGACCCAGTGGGGAGGATGAAAGTTGAATGATCCCTGCTGCTAAGGAGTCTAAGCTATACTTTTCATAGAATAGATAAGAATAGAAATATCCTTTATTTATTATCCAGCAGCAAAGTGACAGGCAGATGGACCATGCAGATTAAAAAACACAATCTACAACATAATGAAAAAAAATATTGTACCATTAATAAGTTATTAAAAATTTAAAAAATTAAAATAAAATAGAAAATGGAAAAACTGTGCAAATAACAGCAGGGATATAAACAGCTATAATATAACTATAATATAAACAACTTATTGCATTTGTTGGGAGCAGTGATGGTTATAAAGTCTAACAGCTGCTGAGAGGAATAACACTCCTTTGTGCACCTAGGATGCAGTAGTCTGTCACTGAAGGAGCTCTCCAGTTCAGCTTTATGCAAAGGGTGGGAGACAAAGTTCTTCTCTCCTACCACCTGCACTGGTTCAAGTGGGCATCCTAGGACCATCAAACCATAGCTTCCCATCGTGGGCGGGACAGGTTATACAAATGACTGGATGGTAATGAAGTTCCTGTCTTGGCCCTGTCATGCTTTGTCTAGATCCATAAAGACAGAGCGCAACTCCTGACATTCTCTAAACTACTCCATTACTCAGCAGTTTTTGAGTCTGATTTATGCAGATTTGACACTGGTGGCCATGCTTCCTCCATAGAGTCAGCCACAGGTGAGCTTTTCTCTACAATAACAACACTTTCTCCCAAGTTCAACAGGCACATGCACAGGTTAATCTCAATGACTGAACAAGAGTGGGGCAGGCAGATTGATGCACCGGGAAGAGATTTGCAGTGGAGGAGGATAACCAGCATAACAGGTAATGTTATCAAGTAAGAAATCACACAACCAAATGACAGTCTGGTGAAGAGCAATGCCAAGAATACGCCAGTTTCAACCAACAGCAGCCTTGGTAGCCACACCTACTTCTAGGATGAGGTAAGCAGAATTAATCAAAACACACACACACACACACACAAAGTTCCACTGAAGATATTTAATTCAGTGCCTCTTGTAAGTCCTCTGACTTACACCACCACTGTCCTTTATGCCACTTGGTATTTTTTCGAAATTTTCTGCTACTTAGAATGCTGACTAGGTAAATAAAAAACAAAACAAAAACTGGGTTAAGTAACATGAAACAATAACTAAAGCAACATGAGAAGCACTGGCTTCAGATGACAATTTTGTTGTTTTTAACAGTCTCAAAGACTTTACTGAATTACAAAGAAGTGGCTTAGCTTAACTAAAGGAGCAATAACAGTACAAACACAGGCAAAAGTAGCCGGGAGACCGATTGTTTCACGTTGACAGTGCACAGCTACAACATGTAGATGCACTACGTAAGCTCAGTAATGGACATATGCAAAACTGTGGCGATCTCTTTAGAGAATCAATACCACATGGCGCTTAAGCTGTTCTGGTGGCATGCAGAATGTCAAGATCCCCATAACCTTCTCCCTCCTCTCTCTCCTGCTGATCTCTAAGCCCAGCTTCCACCACCACTCCTTGCAAGGATGCTAGCTTATACTCATGGTAGTATAGCTCAAGATGTTTGTTATTCAGTCAGCTTTCTGCTTACCTGTCTGTCTATAGACAGCCACATCTGTCAAGCTTGCTCTAAACTTTAGCTAATTTCTTTTTACATAAGCTCCCAATCCACGTTCTCTCTAAAATAAAATACATTAGTAGGGGAAAAGGTGCAAAGTTATTCAATTCTTTTTCTCTGTTGTTCAGTGTAGCATTATGTACATAGTAAAACAAGAGACATTAAAAATGTCAGAGATAAAAGTTGACATGTTGTCACTTGTCAGGGGCCTTAAATATCAGCAGTTGACTTTGGAGATTATCTGACAGAGTCATTTGCATACAGACACGCCCGACAAAATCAGGTACAAGCTCTACTTTGATTCACTTTTTCAAATGTCGGTGAAATCTTCATGAAGAGTGGCAGAGAAATGTCAGTCATGTCAAACTGATACCACATATGATCAATAATTTCAGGTACTGCTTACAGATCAGTAGTATCTGCATTATCAAACCAGTTCACTCCTCCAGTCTTTGATGAATAATTAACCTTTTTTAATGCCACTTTTGACCTTGTATTTTCTCCAGGTTTAACCCTTTAAAGCCTGAGCCATGAGATAACTGCCAAAAATGAATTTCTTTTAAATGGACTGTTTATTGAACCTTGTGACAAATTTTAAAAAATGAATTTGCATATATGGGATTTAATGTGTATCATATTTGAAACATCAAGCATTTTATTTATTTATTTATTTATTTATTTTTGCAGTACTTAAAAATGCATTGTGCAAATTTTCAATCTTTTGGGAGGAAAAAGAAAAAAAAATCACGCTGCTGATGTGGAAGTCTCAAATGCTTATAAAAATCACACGTATCAAACATGATACACTTGGCATTAAAGGGTTAAAAGTACTTTCATTTTTCTAATGTTTATTTTTCACATTTTTACCTTTATTAGATAGGACCGTACATATAATGACAGGAAAATATGGAGAGAGTCAGGGTGAATGATACACAGAAAATGGTCTGGGATGGACTGAGCCTAGGCCCATACAGGGGAGCACTAGACTTCAGTAAAAAGGCCCCCTGCTCAGCTAGATGAACTTTAATTTTAAGTACCTCAAATGAGTAAAATTACATACGACATAAAGTGTACCACCTGTAATGTATTAGCTGGTTTTGTTTTCCCTTTGCAAGTCTTCTATGTCCGGCAAGTCTTATGTGATACTGTGGACAACTCTTGTGACAGAAATTACCACAAAGGCAGTATTAACTTCTGCCGTTCTTTGGGCAATTTTTCAGCTTCACAACAGTACATGATGCAATCATAGATCTTTACAGGTGTGCAGTTAAAACTGACAAAGATGTTTCAGTGTAGTCTTCCATTATGAAAGACCAAGCAATTCAAAAGCTTGACCAAGTGTGCAATCTACTGGACATACTGCGCTATCCACTCAGCAATGCACAACACTTTGTACCACAGAGCTATCCAACCAGAAATAACATCAGTGCTACCATCTGTTAGAGGAACACATATGTTATTATTATTAGTATTATTATTATTAGTATTATTATTGAAACAAAAGGAATACAAACTTAAAAAACTGTTGTGGGGTCAAAAAACAACTGGCAAAGAAAAAGAAGCAGGGGAGTACATGCACTGACAGAATGACTGGCTAAATGAATACAGGTGATATTCTTGGCGTGGGAAACATAATCACAAAAGGGAGGAAATTAAACAATAGCTACACCAAAAAATAGTGTATAGATGCTGCATACATTTTTGTTGCTAAACTGATATACCCAGTTCAATTTATCTATGTAACTAGATGGAACAAATCAGTTAAACTACAGGTCTGTCTTAAAGACATAAAGGCCTGGATAATGTGTAATTTTCAACTTCTAAATTTGCAATACTGACAATATGCTAACCTTAATAAAACTGTTTTATAAGACAATGTGTCTACAAATTTTAAAGATTGCTTTCCTAAAGAGACCATTTCTACAACTTCTACTCTACCACTCTTCTGTTTCACTTCAACAACACTAGAAATGTAAGCATCCCGGGCATGTGTATATATCCATGTTTACCTCCTGATCTCAGTGAAATGTTCAGTTGAAGGGGAAAGGGGAAATAAGCCACTGATATGCAGAGGAAAGATAACCCTCCAAGACCCTAAATCCATCAGCTGAACTCTCACAACAAAACCATTTTACCCAGAAAAAAGTCTGCATATGTTCTGGTGTTATTTGCAGCAGAGATAAATGCATAAGCTGACATCAGTGACAATGTTTATACCATAACTACATGTTATGTAAGCTCTCCACAAAATAGCTTTCAGATAGAAGATGTGAGCTTCTCAGAATGATAAATTGACTATCAGCTACATTCTAGTTGCGTTCTCTTTCTTTTCATCTTCTGTGCCAGTCACCATTTTTTGTCAGTTAATTATTTGCTCTTAAGTAATTCATTTTTTTTAATATCTATTCTCTGTGGATATTCAATTGGTCATCATTAAAAATAACACTTTCCACTTTTCTAGCATGCACTGGGCATGCTAGAAAAGTGAGAAATCTCTTCACTAATGCTATTTTATTTGGAATGTCTGATGAAGGTGTGATTAAAACATATAGATTACCAAGCTACCCAATATTAAATATGTTCAATGACCTCAGAGATGACCTGGAACCTGCTCCAAAAAAAAGAGTCATGCAGTAAGAGTGGCAACAAAACTTCTTGCAACTCTGCAATTTTTGGTATCAGGTTCTTTTTACCATACTATGACTTTTCTGGCAAACATTTCACAGCCTGCGTTTTCAGCCTTGTCCCAGGTCCTGATGTCACTGATGAGAAGGGTGCAGAAGTACATCTCCTTCTCCAGTGGCACGAATGCCCTTTAACAAGTAAAGCAGGGCTTTCAAGTCATTACACGATTCCCAAGTATCCTGATAGCAATTGACAGAAAACATATATTGTTAATCCTTTCATCCAAAACTGAGCGTGTGTTCCGTGATAGAAAGTACACACTCTAAATTACTGTCTTCAAATCCACAAACATGACTAACATTGCACCAAATATCATCAGCCTGATAATGATGCCTTGTTTTTTTGGAATAGCAGCCTTTTTTAAAAGCTGCCAGATGGAGAGTATTTTAGACTTTAGGTAAGTTTAAATTATCTATATTTAAATACAAGAATACTACAGAACACACTGTAAAAATATTGTAGATATTATATTTACAGATAATACTTACAGACTAAATTACTGATGCCTGTTTCCATTATAACAGCTCTCTGCCAGATTGGCAATGTACGCATGGCAGTTGTCTCAAGGTCACTGTGCTGGCTGTTTTACCCTTTGGTACTGAAAGTGCTGACTTCATATGTTGAAATCAGTTTTAACATATGAACACTGGGGAACACTGAAATCAATGTCTGCAGTAATACCATTAAAATAAATAATGTTTCAAAATAACAGTCAAAATGACATCTTGACAAACTCAATTTTTGGTAATAGAATTAACAGAAACTTTATGGATTGAAACAACTGTGGGCATAACATGCATACAGCACATCATGTATATTGTACGGTAAGCATGACCTATTTTTAATGCTTTCTGGTTTCTCCTTGGCCTACAGCAGACTTTCTTTTTGTGCCCTGCAATTCTTGTCATCCAGGGTGAATGGAGCTGAAACTCTTATTTCTAGTTATATTTCCAAGGATGCTCAATTGCATTTCATTTGCGGCTTGTTGATCCTGTAGTAAAGCATCCACCAATTTTACCAAAGCAGCTACTGCTGCTGTCAGCTCTTATGTCTAGGTCACAAGTGCTTTTACAGCGTCCTAACATCCCATACACATGCTGATACGTGTGGGAGTTGACTCACCAAGTTTGGCAAGCTCTCTTGTAATGCTGATGTCTGCATTTGTTGGGCTTTGAGTAATTCCATGTCAATATCAGTGGGAGCGGGTGGATTTTTTTGATTTGTAAAATTCATTCTGGAGCTGTGGGCCTCTGTTGGCTCCAGCTAAAGAATCGGCTCAGCTGGAATGCTCAAAGCAGTTGAAGTTTCCGCTATTCAAGTCTGAAACATAGGTTCAAAAGAGCATAATGTGATCTTGGAATATGCATGGAGAATATATTTAAGTAAATTATTTATCTTGTGTACTTTTAACCAACCACATCCAGGAATTCAGTACTCTCAAGTCTTTTCACTTGTTCCAATATGAACTGTTGAACATTTTCTTCAAAAGTAGTCAAGGGTATTTGATCCACAGGACCTCGAACAGTTTCCTTAGCTGACTTTGTGTGTTATCTAGAACATGCCACCTTTTTTAAACTTCAGTGTAGAGTTCTTGCCCATCCACTGCATTCACCTTTTCAAAACAGACTCCCAAACAGTTCTCGTATGATCTTTCCAATATTGGAGCACCTAATCAAACATGTTGCATTCATCAAGTAGGACCTCCAGAATACTGGCAGATTTTTCTTTTTGCTGTCTCTCCTTAATTGTTACCATTCTGGTCAACAAGAAAGGATGTATGATGTACATTTATATGCTTTTCTGATTACAATAAACACTCTGCACATGACCTGTTAGAAAATTACCCACAGCTGAAGATCATTCCTTAGTTTACAACTTTGCGCTAAAATGCATGACTCTTATTAGATTGAAATAAACTGACTGTGTCTGTGTTTTGACAACACCACAACTTTTGTAAATCACTCATAAAATTAACTAGACTTATCAGCACTACTTGGGGATTGGGCTTATTTTGCCCTGTTTAGTAAATATGGCGAAAGTTGATACTTTTTGTTTTACTGTTTTCCAGACAGTTGAAGCATTTAAATATGATTCTTATTTTCAGAAGGGTTACCTTACAATGTGCATTTTCTGTGCTTCCTTCCTACATATATGGTATCAATTTCAAAATCCAATGTAGCCTTGTTCTGAAGTTATTGCATTCACAAGATTTTCAGAAAACCTGAACTCTGACCTTGAGGTCAAGGTCACTGGGATTCGAATCTGTCTGAAATTCTTAGTAGATGCACCGTTGGTATTAATGTGAAAGCCCTGGGTGACTTCCTTCTTGAGTTATCAAATTTAAAAGATTTTCAGATATGGATGATGAAAATACCCGATCGTCCTTTAACAGCTAAACAGTAAAAAGTAATGGGGCAAGAAGAGTCAGAGTAACAGCAAGCTTGTTTCTGTACATATTTAGTATTAAGAGGAAGTGATCATTAACAAGGTAGCTGCGAAAACTTAAACAATGGACAAACATGATGAAAATTTGATACTTGCCTCAGCACTCCACACAGATCTGATGTTCTCATCTTTTCAGTGGAAGCTTGAATGGAGTTTCAGTCACATGCTTCATGTATGTTATTATTTATTCAAGCTGTTTTGCAAGTCTGTTTCTATTCACTACAAGTATGTGATATCTGAGCCCCTGCAGTTTTGCTCCTTTACTGTAAACATAAAATGAGCTACTAAATCAACCAGAAAGGCCCTCAGACTATCCCAATGCCCTATTTTACAATTTCAAAGTGGGCCCATTTGGCTCACTTCCAGCTCAGTATTTATATTTTTGATACAGTGGCTTGCAAAAGTATTCAGCCCCCTTGAACTTTTCCACATTTTGTCACATTACAGCCACAAACATGAATCAATTTTATTGGAATTCCACGTGAAAGACCAATACAAAGTGGTGTACACGTGAGAAGTGGAACGAAAATCATACATGATTCCAAACATTTTTTACAAATAAATGACTGAAAAGTGGGGTGTGCATAATTATTCAGCCCCCTGAGTCAATACTTTGTAGAACCACCTTTTGCTGCAATTACAGCTGCCAGTCTTTTAGGGTATGTCTCTACCAGCTTTGCACATCTAGAGACTGAAATTCTTGCCCATTCTTCTTTGCAAAACAGCTCCAGCTCAGTCAGATTAGATGGACAGCGTTTGTGAACAGCAGTTTTCAGATCTTGCCACAGATTCTCGATTGGATTTAGATCTGGACTTTGACTGGGC
>VVHJ01026105.1:0-15087 GCA_015107715.1 Tylochromis polylepis
TATATATATATATATATATATATATATATATATATATATATATATATAGATATATATATAGATATAGATAGATAGATAGATAGATATTATATTAGCAGTCTTCTCATGCAAATTTTTAAAGCTTGATAACTTCAACTTAAGCTGAGTTTGAATTTTTAACGCACTTCTTTCTGGCCTTAACTGTCTTGCCTTACTGTCTGTGGACAGAAATAACATATGAATAAGGAATAACAGGAGTGCCGAGTGGGGGGGGGGTTCTTCCCTCACTAAGACTGTCATGTTCCTTAAAACGGTGTTACACTCACCCCTCTGAGCTTGGCCAAACCGTGGACGGTGTTTTTAATGGTGTCAGTGGGGATGATGTCTGAGTTGTCTCCAGTTAGATAATCTTTGCGTGACTTGAGCGTGAGCTCCACATCAGCCTTCACCTCAATGATAGAATGGTGTCTTCCCTGCCTCTGGATGACCAGCACCTTCACTGTTTTCTTGCCGTAACCTGTTCGCACGAACTCCACCTTCTGCATGTGTAAGGAATAATTTTAATAACATGGCACAGTTAATCAGTTTCCAGTGGTAGAGGTGTTTCCATGCCAGTCTCTTCTTAAAGCTACAAATATAATAATTCTTATCCCTTTAAAATGTTGTCTTTGGGTAGTTTGTAGGGAATTTTCTCGTGTGCATTTGCAGGAGCTTGTTAAATGTATCTCCTTATTCCAACATTAATTAAAAATCAGAAATCAATTATTAAAACTTGTCTACAAGTACAAGAGTACTACAACATAAAATTTTAAACAATGACTTTTACTGTGTGAGGAATAAGAAATGTTTTAAAATACTAGATCATGGTTTGACCCCGTGGCCACTGAACCATGGTAATGAGATAAATTCCGGCACTATCCTTTTACTGTCAGAAACATTAGTCATGTTCTATTGTTTAAGTTCTACTGTTTCCTTCTATAACTTTCCATAAAAGTTACCTGATCTGAAGCGTTTGCCATGGTGTGTCCCTCTTCTTTACCTGCTGTCTTCTTCCCCTCAGCCCTTCAACCTGTCTCGAGTAAATGGTGCTCCTGCTACAGGAGGAGGATTTTCTACAGAGGGTGGCACTACCTTTGCACTCAGGCTATTGGGAGTTAAAGCTGAAGTTTAACCTCTTTTATTTGTACTGTGTGATGTACTGTATTCCAAGTAGAGAAATGCAGAGGCATGCACAATCACACGGTTACATTCACATGTACAGCCACAAAGAGAAAGATTTTATGTGAGTGCATGTGTGTGGCTTTCACATGAACTCATAGTTGCAGTGAGATTCAATCTTGACCAACACCTAATTTCTTTATATTTTGCCAAGAAAATGAGAAATAGGTGCGGCGAGTTATTGAAATGTGTGCAAACATAAATGGGGATACAGTAGATGAAACAAAAACATTTGAAATGAGGCCCCAAAAGGTTAACTCTCTTCATCTGGACGTAGCGTTTTCAATGAGAGAAACGTTTCGTCTCTCATCCAAGTGACTTCTTCAGTCTCAGCTGACTGCAGGTTTCCCCAACCTTATAAACAGTACATGATCAATGGGCTTTGATCAGTGGTTGTTGATCAATGGTCATGACAATTTGCATATTAATGCTCAAGGAACTGACCTCACAGCCCATTGTTCATTCAGTGGGCTGGTTTCAGTTATTGTGCAAATCTGCTGTTTATAAGGTTGGGGAAACCTGCAGTCAGCTGAGACTGAAGAAGTCACTTGGATGAGTGACAAAACGTTTCTCCCACTGAAAACGCTACGTCCAGATGAACAGAATTAACCTTTTGGGATTTACTTACCTGGATGATTGAGCATGCATCAAGACATTTGAAATAAGGGTTAGCGCAAGAGTTTGTACAGCACTGTAGTTTGGACTCCCTGTGCTTATACAAAGACTATAAACATTATTTTTTCTAAATATAAAAAAATGCTTTTGAGTTTCTACCTGTTTGAATTACATTTGCACATATCTTATTATGTTTGTTTTGTTTTTACAGAAATACACTGTATATTGTATGGACTGTGTATCATTTCTACAGTGCAGTGAAAAAGTATTTGCACCTTTTCAAAAATTCTTAGTTTGGTTTTCTTTGTTTGTTATTTTTTTCTTTTGCACATGTCACACATAAATTGCAATATTAGAAAAAGATCACTAGAGTAAATACAAAATAAGATTTTTAAATGATGATTTCCTTTAAGTGAAATAAGCTATTCAAACCTGCCCATGTAGGGTCGGATAGTGAAAAAGTAATTGCTCCTAAACCTAATAACTGGTTGTGCCGCCCTTGGTATGAAGAACTGTGCTTCCTTAAAGGACACTTTTCATTACCTCAGTAATAAGAAAGTTTGGATGGTTCAGCTCAACATGTACAACAATGGTAAGTTTAAAAGTTTAAATTCAGTCACTTTAATGCAGGATGTTTTCTGTCTGAATGTGGTTTGCTTTAAATTTAAAAGAATATCTGTCACCGTATGACAAACATTATATTTGCCCTACAAATTGAGTTATTTGCTTCATTCTTTTACTCTTTTTTTTAAAGATAATCCTGTAATAGGCCGCATACCTTATAGATATTAAAAGTACTTTGTAGAATGATGCTCTATACACCATGTGCAAAGAACTGATCAGCCAGCTGGTTCGACTGATGAACTAAAGACTTTGCTAACAGAGTATTGTTCTTAAGGAGGAAAAAAAGTTTCTTCAGAACTATTTTCCTCCCAGAGGAAAATTCTTATTTTGTTAATTACTACATTTGATCTGTAAATCCATTTTTTATGTTTACTCTAATTTCAACTTATAAAAATATTATTGTTTAAACATATGAACACTACTTCAAATGACTTTGCAACCTGTTCTCTGTTGCTTGCCTTTCCCTTGTTTTGTATATATTCCTCTTGTTTGTTGTCCTGCTGTCTCTATAAAATCTAAATCTAAAAATCTAAATCTATAAACATTCAAGAACATTTAATTGCTGACATAGTCATTTCAGCATTTTCCCATCATGTGACCACATCTTATGACTTCCCATTTTTGCATCTAAAAGCAGATGTGCTGGTTTCAAAATCATAAAGCAGACATCCTTGCAGCAGATTTCAGATTTCCCTTTTGTCAGTCGCTGCTGCGTTGACTTCAGCTGCAGGCACTCAGGATGATCACGCACTTCAGTTTATCCTTCCAGGTTTTTGCGCTTTTTTGTGGCGCAGTTTGTGGTGCTGACATTTCATGTAGAAATGAAGATGGCGAGGCAGTCGATTGGTGATTTAATATTATAGTTTTAAATATACTGACAAGACAAAAGCATTAATGCCTCGGTATTCATACTGATTACCGATTCCTTAAATTTTCCCAAGAAAAGACAAGTGATTTTCTGTCTCTATCCTTCTCAGGTTTATCATCTACAAACTGCCTAAATACAGAATTGATGACATCGGCAGCGGGGTGGAATACATGTACTTGGATTCATCAAAAGAAGGCTGGGAAATGAGTAAATACACGATTAACTCCAGCCAAGGAGCCATAACAAACACACTGAACCAGCTTTACATGGGAAAAGAGTACAAGGTGAGATTATTCTATCTTTACGGGGGTTTTTATATGATGAGTGAGACCTTAGTTTGTTAATGGGAATTATCAGAGATAATGCTCGTGCCAGTTTGCTGAGTAGGAACTCTTTGATTTAATATGAGGAACTGAGTTGACACAGAACAGTCAGAAACAACATAAACTACCAGTTTGGAGTGTATGTAAGTCTGTTTTTATGTAGGACCTTAAAGTAATCAGGACCAAATAAACTGTGAAGAAAAAATATTTAATTTGAGAAATATTTAATTAACTTTCCCCAGGCAGACAAAAAACATGTATTTCTCTGAAATATCTTTGCTATAAGGATGAAACAATAGCCATTAGCTGGTTATTGTGGCATTCTTCTTCTTTGTTCTTTCAGTTGGTACCCTATTCCACGTAACGTAAACCAAAGTGTAATAAGGTGTTAGCATTTTGGTTTTGCAGGGGGTCACTAATGTCACCTCTCAATTATTCTTCTTGTATAAAAGAACTTGTATAAATAACTTTCACTTGTATAAAATAACAGACGTTGTTGTTTTGGGGGGGGTTTTGGCAGTCAAACACCTCAGTCTACGCTCTCTATAATGATGCCCCACCAGGCCTGAAATACATAACAAAATATGGACACACTAAAGGTACAGTATAATCAGCAGGAAGAAATCTGCTTTTTTCCTCCTTCTTTATCTCAAGATTCTTATTCACTATTGTGACCATATGACAAGATTCATTCATTTTTATACCTGAAGATTATACTATTAGCAGAAAATATATCACTACTACGACTGCCATAGTTTTTTATTCACTCTGTTGGCAAATGTGAAAAGTCAAAGTGGAATTTCCAATAAAGTCTATTTTACATTTTCCACCTTAAATACAATGTGGAGAGGCTGTAAAAAAAAAACACAAAAAAACAACAGACCTTTGTGGCAGTATGGTGAATTTAAGAACCTGTTATATTAAATTAAGGTAGTTAATGTTTACATGTAGCCACACTATGTTACATGTACAACTGTACAGTTACAGTAATAATAAGCCACAACCATACACCATAAAACAGTGCAAGTTACAGCATGTTTTAGTGTCTGTGACAGTTCCTGGCAAATGCATTTCCAAACTGCTAGTCAAGCTTTGGAAAAAGAAAAAATCAATAGGGTCTGGGTTTCCTCCGCCTGCAATAGGGTATTGTAGGGGGAGGAAACGGGCAAAGACCATCTGTCTGATAGCTCCATTTGACTCTTATCAGTAGCTTTGACACAACTCTGATTAAAATCTTTCTGAGTTTGCGTGCTGGTTTGCATGTATCTGTGTGTAATCATTTCAACTTTTGTATGTTTTTATGTGTCCTGCAGGGGCACTGCTCTTTGACCGCTCTCAAGGTTTCTGGTTGTCTCACAGCATTCCCCATTTCCCCTCCTTCCCCGAGAAAGGGTACCTTTACCCTTCCTCTGGCAAAGTCAATGGCCAAACTGCATTGTGTGTGACCTACCAGTACCAACAGTTTCTTCATATAGGTGAGCTCTCATGAAGCAACAGAGCTTGGCATACAATCATCAGGCTTAGTACATTTAATATTCTGTCTGATAGCAAGAAGAAAACATTTAAACGGTGACACCAACTAATGCAGGGATGTCAAGCTCATTTTACATTGTAGGCCACACTTTGATCTTAAGTGGGCCGGACCAGTGAAACTACATGATAGATGTGTAAAATTACAGAAAAAGTTCTGGTAGTTCATTGCCTAAACTGTCCCATAATTACAACATATAAAGTTTTCGTAAATTCAAAGACCTTTTTTTCTGTGAACCCACTGTAAAAAACATACAAATACGTGAAAAAAGTGTAACTTTCTGTCTTTTAATTGTTTATCTATTACTTAATTACTTTGGTGTCGTATGAATGAGGAGGATTCTTATCAACAGGAAATGCTGTAAAACTTTGAAAATACGGTTAAACGCTCAAAATTATGCACTCCTTTGCATTTTCCAGAGCCGTCCAGTGGGCTGGACTGGGATGGGCCAATTCTGGACCCCAGGCCTTATATTCAGAACCCCTGGTTTAATGCAAAGCAATCAGTAGCTTTTTTTTTATACGCATACGTACAGTTAGGTCCATAAACACAAAAAGAGACAATAAGAGAATTTTCGTAACTTTGCCTCTGTTCACTATCACGATGTCATTTGAATCAAGATGTGATTGAAATCCAGACTTTCAGCTTCAATTCAAGGTAATGAATTAATTGTTGAATTGTTGAATTACAGAAATGTTTATACACATTCCCCCATTTAACTGTACATATAGATTCATGAATCATTTTAAATGTGCGCAGAGTTTCAAATTATTTGTCTGGAGTTTTTATGCTACTCTGCTTTATTCTGGATTTCTCACTGAGCAAGTGTGTAAAATGTAATTTTAAGATGATTAATAAGGTCATTTGTTTCTTTTGTTTGGAAAACCCACATTGCACACAAGTATTATAATAAGCCTGTGAAACTTTATTTGCTATGAAGTGTGTCTGAAGGGAAACTTTAGGGGATTTTCCCACACATGTTCAACTACTAGGAATTATTCTAAGTGTTTCTGTGGTGATCATAACAGTTTCAGTATAACAGTATTTTATCTTGAAGGACTATTTTTTAAAAAAATTAATAATCAATTTTTTTCACATTTTACCAACTAAGTTAATGTGTCAATGAAGTGCTTACAGTGAAAGACTAGAGGACATTTAAGGTGACTTAAGGTAATTTTAATTTAGGTAATGTAATATCTGCAATATATAAAGCCTTGAATGTGAAAATTCAATATTTGCCAAGAATTTAATTAATAAACATGATGAAACTAACCTTGGAAGAATCAATATCAGTGTTATTATCTTAAATTTTCATTCCGGCTGTAAGGAATACTCTCGCTATACGACCATCTGATATACATTGTCTGTTATTTCTCTCTTCTTCAATCTCCAGCAAAGCAGTTGGTCTACCTTTACCCACGTTTCTATAACTGCTCTGTTCCTGCTGCATTCTTGGCTGACCTGCCACAGTTGGCCCATTTATGTGCGGACTCCAAACCACAGCTGTCCTCAAATAAGAGAGTGGAGCAGATTTTTTCAGCCGGAGGGGAAAAGTTTGTCAGTTTTGCTAAATCTGAAAACTTTGTGGATGGTAAGATATCCCTCATGTGCAATTTACTTTTAGCCATTTATTTGCTCATCAAGTGCAATATTTTACAACAGCAGACTTCTTTCCTCTAGCCTACTGCCATGTTTGCACATTTCACTTGTCAACCACAGTCACAGATTATCAAGCGCGGACACACTATCATCACTGAACAGTGACATGCATTATCACTTCCCAACCGGGGCCTTCAAAAGTACTCTCTACTCACAGCTGCTTTGACTTGTGGATCTTAGTATGAATAGTTATATGCAGTATTTTTCTTCTCAGTGTGTGTATATGTATATTTTTATTATTTAGAGAGAATAATTATCCACACAAAGGTTATATTTATGCATTAAAACAACACAGAGCTCGCAATGTATTTATTTTACCATAATCACACCTATAGTACCTTTCATTAATAATGCAAAAAGAAGTATGAGCTTATCATGTTTGAATTGTCTTTATTCTCATATCATTTGGGAAATTGCCAGAACAACTTGAAAAATGGTATTTAATGATATAAAAACATTATACATTTAATTTAACAAAATTATTCTAGTATAGATGCTACTCAAGTACTTCACATGTTTTTCTATCAATTATTGTAAAGCTTAAAGCAGCTGAACTAACCTAATCACTGGCTTTCATTCAGATATCTACACAGGCTGGGTGGCTCAGGAACTGGGCGCCAACCTTTTAGTGGAATCCTGGCAGAGACAAGGTCACGACCTGCCCTCCAACTGCTCACTGCTCAAACACACCATGAACATTAAGAAAATCCAGCTTCCCAGATCAATCCTGTTTTACTCGCACTACGACCACTCAAAGTGGTGTGTGTCACAACTGTATGAGGACCAGGTGACCTGCCTAGGAGACCTGAACAGAGAGATGGGCCAACTGTGGCGTGGTGGTGGTCTGATCTGTTCCTCCAACCCTTTAATTTATAAAGCCTTCAGGCAGGTGGTGGATTGGTACATTGACTGCTAATTGAGAAAGAAAGGCAAAGTGATTAAGAATCAGTCTGAGACTCGTTGACAGTGGCAGAATGAGACACTTTATATCATCACATACATATGTGGTGTGACAGAAACAGCTGTTTCTTTATGATTCCATCCCCAGGCTTGACTGCTATGTAAAAGTACCATAAGGACTCACATATAATAACATATGCGTATAATAATGTATTTACAATTTAAACTGGTGAATAAGCTTTTGAAAATACCAGTAGTTGCAGAGAAATGGTTCTGAAAAGAGTTCTTTTTGAAAAATAGCAGTGATTATGGATACACTTAGTTATCCACCTTTGTTTGAGTTAAAGCAGCTGTATGAAACCAGCAGCCCACAAGTATAAATAGATTTAAAAAAAATTTCAATTCAGTAAAACAAAACAGAAATAAGATTAGTAAGACTACAGATCACAGCCGCGCATTGTTTCAAGAGATGTCAGTGGTTATGTGTTTAAACAACCATGTCTGCGCAATGTCTGTACTATGTCCTGTTCCTTTTACAAAAGGAGCAAGAGACAAAACTACTATTCACTTCCTTTCATCCAGTAGAGATGAAAATATAACACTATTAGTGCTATAGATAAAAGGTTTCTTAATTTTCTTTTGAATTTTTGGGTGTTTATGGGTGCTTTGTTGATCGTGCCATCAAGAAATTGTATTAATATTATTTTAGCACAGTGTGTGGACTTTATATGAGCATGTTACATATGTGAAGTTGTTTTTAAGTTTTATATGTTCTGCAATAAATATATGTGACCATATGTTGCAGTATGATGTGCAAGTTTGAAAACATTGCAAAATTAAAATCAGGTCTGCTGCTCAGTGGGATTGAGGTACGTGTAGTCTAACAAAATCTAGTCTATTTTATTTTATTTTATTTTATTTGCTGCCACCAGTAGTCATTATTACATTTGTTCAGTTTCTATTTCCACTGAAGAGGCACTTGGCCTATAACTGATGTATTTCGTGTTTGGGGTAAATAGTGTCACCTACTGGCCAGACCAGTTGACTCATACAATTCGTTCAATGGATATTTCGACTATCTACAATTCAATACAATTCAGAATATACAATTCTGAATTCAGAAAAAAATCCAGCTGTTAAATTTTATTATCTTCATGCAAAAATGAACTTCTCCCCTAGCTCTACATAGTGTTCCCACCATCCCTCACTGTGACAGCAGTGGCTTCACAGTCTGCCAGTTTTTTCACGTCTTTTCTTTTTTTTTCACAGAATAGGGCTTAAAACAAAAACAACAACAATAATAATAATAATCATCCACAGAGGATCTTTTGTAGTCCCTGAAGAGGGTGTGACCTTTGTTTAATAGTCTGACAGATTTCTCATCTTTCACACATCTTGACAGTTTACACTCATGCAAACTGGAGCAGGCAGTAGAGAAGAAAGAGTGCAGCTAAAATCCAGTAAAGTGTAGCATCCGGTAATAAGCCATGCCAGTAATATGTATTGTGAAAAGTCATGTGAAAAAGAGAGTACAGCCTCTTTCAACTCAAAGGTTTTTTTCTTATCAAGGGGATTTTTTTTTTTTAAATCATCTGGTCCTTAGCAGGTCTTAAAATTAAGTAAATACAATGTCAAATGAACAAAGGTGACAATATCTGCAAAATGCAGAAGTAGCAAATGGAGAACTAAGTATGCTCTTACTGCTTTCAAAGGAGTTAAGAAGGTAAGATCAGGTAACATAATGGCAAGGAAGAAAAACATCAGCAATGATCTTAGAGAAGCAATTGTTTCTGCTCATCAATCTGGGAAGAGATAAAAGAAATTATACAATGAGAAAGATTATTCAGAAGTAGAAAATATTCAAGACAGTTGCCAATCTTCCCAACAGTGGATATTGCAGTAAATTCACCCCAAGGTCAGACTGTTCAATGCTCAGAGAAACTGCAAAAAACCCAAGAGCTACATCTCCAACTCTACAGGTTAGCATGGAAGATTTTAAAGTTCACGGCAGCACAATTAGAAAACAAGTCATACTTGCTTAGCAAGCCATATATACAAGTTGTTCGTTCTTTTTCTTGCTTAGAAAAAGACTAAACAGGTATGGCTTGTTTGGAAGGGTTTCCAGGGGAAAGCTTTTTCGCTCTAAAAAGAACATGGCAGCACAACTTAGCTTTACAATGTTGCATCTGAATAAACCACAAGACTTCTAGAACAGTGTCCTTTGGACAGACGAAGCCAAAGTGGACATGTTTGCCCATAATGCACAGCGCCATTTTAGGCAAAAACCAAACACAGCATATCAGCACAAACAGATCATATCACCTGTCAAGCATGGCGGTAGAGAGGTGATGATTTGGGTTTGTATTTGAACCCACAGGATCTGGGCCTCTTCCAGTCACTGAGTGGACAATGAAGTCTTTTGACGCCAAAGTATTCTGACGCCATCTGCCTGACAGCTAGGACTTGGTTGAGATGGGGTGATGCAACAAGACAACAATCTTATGCAAAGCAGCAAATCAAGAACAGAATGAGTGTAAAAAATAAATAAATAAATCAAGGTTGGCAAATCTAAGTCCAGACACTCAGTCTGACTGAAATGCTGTGGCGTGACTTTGAGAAAGCTGTGCAACAAATGCACGCAAACCTCAATGAACTGAGGCGATGTAAGCTATAACTGAAAAAGAGTACTTTCTTGTTCAGCTGACTCTGATATATTTCTACATATACACTATGTGCATGAGAAAACTGGTTCAACCAGCACAACAAACAATTTTGTTAGCTGATTGAGGACCTGGATGCTTAAAATGTTGCCATGTGGTTGCATTTGAGTGCAGTAATTGAGACTGTGTTAAACCATGCTTCAGTTTCACAATGACTACCCTTTCTCAGAAACATAAGGGGAAGAAAGTCATGTATATATATTCTTTCAAAAAGCAAGTCAAACTGGAACCTGCTCGGCTCAAAGGACACAAAGCCTCTTTACAGTGTCACCTGGTCAAAACAAGCATGGCAACATTGTAAAAAACAAAAAAGGAAGATCTATGGTGACGGCTTTGAGCAACAAGGAAGTAGAGATATGGGTGACAGTTGCAGTTAGCAGTAGAAGTGACAAAGCAGCTTTGTGAAACAGATCTAAAGCTCACTGAGAAGGAAAATGGAAACAGATAGATATGTAAGTAAATGTTTACATATTTCAAAATATATTCTTCAAGTAATAACAGTTGACCTGGGTGTGTTGCTTAATGTTGAGATTATGCATTTACATAAACAGACTGATCACAAAGTAAATGCATAGTTATCCACTGTATAAAAATACGGTACATGAGTACAGTGTGTCACATCATAGCTTATCAAATACAATGTGAACAGAATATTACCACATGAAACTTGTATTGATGCATTTATTGATCTGGAGAACTTATTGTCAGATTTATATGTCTTACAATCACTGTAAAAAAAAAAAAAAGGAAAAAAAGAAATAGTCAACATAACACTAGTTAACAAATAAATGCAGTGACCATTTGAAAGACTGCCTTTATATCCCCCTAGATTATACCCACCAATAAGTACACTATTATAAAATGCACCAAACTATTTTATACTGCTGCATGATTGTAAATTGGCATTATAGTTTGACTGCAAATATATTTTTCAGTAGTGGATGATTGAACTCTTGTAAGCTGAGGAATTGGCTTGACAGAAATGCAGAAGTCTTACAGATTGTTTACATCAAGAACCTTTACCTATAGCACGTGTTGTAGCGTATAACATATAACTACAAAAAGAAAGACAAATTGAGACAGTGAGGATATGTGGGAACACAACAGAAAACCTGATATTGCAGCGTTCATCAAACAAACACAGATTAGGTCACGTGTTGACAAGTTTTCCAGATAAGAGTGTAAACCCTGATCATAGTTAGAGATCGTTCTTTAGAGTCTATATTGTGTTACTCCAAACTGAATGATGGAGACAGGTTTTGAACTTTATTGCTGCTGTGATGAACTGATACATCTTTCGGGGTTTTATAAACTAAAGCGTGTTGGGGGGACTGAAATGTCAGAAGGAGAAATGGAAAATTAGTAGCTTAAAAGGCTGCCATACTGGGAGGGTGTGTTTGGTAAATGATGGGAGCAGAGTGAGACATGTTACATGTGTGGTAAGTGGTGCAACTTAAGTCGTCTGTCTAAAGTAGCTTGCAGGATTTGCAGAAGTAAAGAAGTAACTGACATAAGTTTATGTCAGTCAGATAAAGTATATCTACGTTTAAACAAAAGCTGCAGGTTTACCAGTGGCTTTAATTATGTTACACTGTATTAAAGACCATCTGCTTTGCGACGGTGTTGTTGAATGCAGACCGCCCCCTGTTTTTTGTGGTTCTAGCACTGGTTATGTTTGACTGTTTCAGACAAGTGTGATGAGATTCCTTTTGAGTGTTGGGATCCTTTTTCAAGGGTGTGACTCAGCGATAAAATGCAGGAATGACAAAGGAGACATAGTTGACTGGTTTGTAGAAATTTTGAATTCTGAAAATCTGCCAGTGGTTTTAATCTAGATGCATAAGAAAACATCTTTATCTACATCCTTTAGGTATATTTTGTACAAGCGTCCCAATGAGGATAAACTTGGATTGTCATACTTTTACATGGATGAGAGTACCAACGGATGGATACTCAGCAAAAAGAGCATCAACAGTGCCTCTGGCACTCTCGCAAACACCCTGAAACCTCTTTTTGACTTCTATGACAGAAAGGTGAGGTATTATAGGATGTATGTCTCATTAGCATGGCACAATGTGTAGTCTGAATACCATTTCAGAGTTGTTGTGGTGTTTTTGTTCTTTCCAGATCGAAGGCTTTGGATACATGCTCTACAGTGACCAGCCTCCAAACCCGTATGTTGCTCCTCCATCGTTTGGTCACAGTAAAGGTGGATACAACATTGTTTCATTTGATGGCGTTCACTGTCTGAAAGATCTAAGTGTAGCAAAGCTTTGTTTGTGTTTCTGACTTTCTACAGGAGTTGTGTTGTTGGACAAAGAGACTGGAGTTTGGCTTTCACACAGTACACCAAAATTTCCAACATATCGCAACAAAGCCTTCTGGCCTGATAGTGGAAATGCAAACGCTCAAGCATTTATGTGTGTGACTTACCCGTATAATCAATTCAGAGAAATAGGTATGTAAATGGGTTATAGCTCAAATCTGTTTCATAAAACTATTGTAAGTGCACTTTAACAACTCGTATCTGAATTCTTAGGAGTGCAGCTCAAGTACATCCATGCTTATTCGTATGACTCTGAAATCCCAACAACTTTTCACAATGAACTCCGATGTGTGGCACAGCGAGACTGCTACCCAAAAAGACAGCCCTGGTTTCAACAGGCGACGCTGACTTCTTCAAGTGGGCGTAGCTTCATCAGTTTTGCAAAATACACACGCTTTGGTGATGGTAAGTGTTTGCATTCAGAAGACATATTTTTGGATTTAAGGGATAAAAATTCATGTTATATTGATCACAAACCTAAGAACATGTCTACAATTCACCCTGTAGAGACAGGCTGTCTGTAGATTGAAAACAATAATACACTGTACTCTCCACAGTATGGGCAGAGGGCACTCTTAATTTCTATCCTTAATAGTGTTGTTTTCCTGTTTTGTTTTCCATACTATTACAGATCTTTACTCTGGTCTTATTACAAAAAACATTATGGGGAATCTGTATGTCAAGAGCTGGGGAAAGATGCACCACAATCGCAGTCTGCCTTCTAACTGCAGTAAAAGCATCCCTAATCATGTGTACAATGTGAAAGAAGTACAGCTTCCAGAGAGGAATGCCTTCAGTGATACTGTGGATCACTCAAAGTGGTGTGTGACTGCAGACAGTGGCTGGATCTGCATCGCTGATATGAACCGGGAGGAGAGTCAGATGAAAAGAGGTGGAGGAGCAATATGCACTAATGACAGAGAAGTTTGGATGGCTTTCTATAAATTAATAAACAACTTCGAACCATGTAAAGATCCACATTCTAGTGTTCGTAAACGAGAGCTGTGAAGGCACGACCCGAGTGTTGGACCAATATTATAAAAGCCTCAGCTTAAATAAGCACATCACTTCAGCTGTCCAGTCTTGATTCATGCAGCTTTAGGTTCAGTTTTACCTAAAAGAAATCTAGAGATGGTTACAGAGTGCCTGCTTTTATCTCCTCATTGTTCACACAACTGAGCCAATTAAGTTTACACAAACTACAGCTGGACCAAAATGCAGCAGCCAGAGTTTTAAAATGTCTTTATCATGTTGTTTCACTTTTTTAAAAAAAATCTCTTATTAAAAGTTTTATTTTTATTTGCTATCATGTCCTGTGAAGCACTTTGTAACTTTGTTTTGAAAGGTGCTATATAAATAAAGGCATTATTATTATTAACAAATATCAATGCACTATTAAAAACTTAATTTCATTACCAACTTCTGTATCTGTTAGAAAAACAGTTTCGACCTCGGGGTCCACTGCAGTGTCCTCCATGCACTATTACTTCAAACTAAATGAATTAAAAGTGAATGATTGCCTAACGCCCACTTGGAACTTATTGCCAGCTATGCAAACCAAGCTCTTGCTGCAGTTCCACACATTAAAAGGTCTTTTGTACACCCTAAACCCTCCCTCTGCTTGTTGATGTTCCAGTGGATGGACAGGTGGAATGCCAGATAGCAGGGTGTTTGTGGCTTTGTTTGTCAGTGCATGTCTATTTTTTTTTTCTTTTTGACACTGAGCAACTTCCACTTGCCTCCTATGTGAAAATGCGGTTCTTATCCTCTTTTGCAGCATCTGCTTGCAACAGGTTTTCACCTTTAATCTTTGCTTCTGTGGCACCAAAATATTGATTTTCCAGAATCTTTCCATCTTGTTCATTTTTCAATTCAATTCAATTCAATTTTATTTATACAGCGCCAAATCACAACAACAGTCGCCTCAAGGCGCTTAATATTTGTACAGTAGATCGTACAATAATAGATACAGAGAAAACCCAACAATCATATGACCCCCTATGAGCAAGCACTTTGGCGACAGTGGGAAGGAAAAACTCCCTTTTAACAGGAAGAAACCTCCGGCAGAACCAGGCTCAGGGAGGGGCGGCCATCTGCTGCGACCGGTTGGGGTGAGAGAAGGAAGACAGGATAAAGACATGCTGTGGAAGAGAGACAGAGATTAATAACAGATATGATTCAATGCAGAGAGGTCTATGAACACATGTCTTGGTCAAAGATGACTCCAAGTTTCCTCACAGTATTACTGGAGGCCAAGGTAATGCCATCCAGAGTAAGAATCTGGTTAGATACCATATTTCTAAGATTTTCAGGGCTGTAGCTGT
>VVHJ01026106.1:0-10354 GCA_015107715.1 Tylochromis polylepis
GATGGTTTGAACGAGGAGTGAAAGAAGCCATCTATGTCCACTGTGAACGACCATCTTTGAACAGAGGAGGTGGTTTACGACACCAATTGTCTGCTATCTATAATTCAGTTTTGAGATCCCTTCCCAGACGCCTTAACGCCCACTCACATCCTGGGCCGTTTGACCTCAGGTAATCACATGATAGGGTGGGGATAGGTTTCACAATGGGTTCGCCCGAAACCTTGGCTGATTGAGACCCACACCCGTTTTCACACCTGGGCTTGAGTGATTAGGTAGAGGATCCACACCTGGATCACACCTGGGCTCGTGTGATTAGTTAGAGGATCCACAGGGGGTCCATGACCCTCTTGGGAGACACTCCCACAAGGCTTTAAATCTGGGACTCTCCACCATTTGCTCTTAGAACTGAAGAAGCTTCTCGGATGAGAGGTGAAACGTCTTAAAAAAAAACTTAGCGAAGTCCAGACGTTTTTCTTTCCAAGCTCCTTAGACTATCATTTTCAGTATTTACATGGATATTAAAATCACCCAATATAATTATTTTATCTGATCTGTCGACTAAGTCAGATGAAAAGTCTGAGAAATCAGAGAGAAACTCTGAGTAATTGCCAGGTGGACAATAGATAACAACAAATAAAAACTGCTTTGTGAGTTTTCCAATTAGGGTGGACAAGCCTAAAACTTAGGTTTTCAAGTGAATTAGAACTATGTCTGGGTTTTTTGTTGAGTAACAAGCTGGAGTGGAAGATTTTTGCCACTTCCTCCTATGCATCAAAGATTTTTACAGTTAGTATGACTCGGGGGTGTTGATTCATTTAAACTAACAATCATTCTGCTGTAACCAAGTTTCTTTAGGGCAGAGAAAATCATTATGTTGATCAATTATTAAATCATTTACTAACAAGGACTTTAGGGAGGGACAAACCTCATGTTTAATAACCCACATTTTACTGTTTCACTCTTTGTTGGACTGAGTACGCTATATTGTTCTTTCTTTGTGGTTTTTCTATGCTAAAATAATTTTTTGTTAATTTTTTGGTTTGTTTTTGGTGGTTTGGGAGCAGAGACAGTCTTTATGTGGATGGGGTGGAGAGAACAGGAGGAGAGAAGCTGCAGATATGTGTGTAGATTACAATCCTGCTTCCTGGTCTCAGCTCTGGATAGTCATGTTTTTGGGGATTTAATAAATTTAGCCAGATTTCTAGAAATGAGAGCTGTTTTATCTAAAGTGGGATGGATGCTGTCCCTTCTAACAAGATCAGGTTTTCACCAGAAAGTTTCCTAATTGTCTATAAAACCCACATTGTTTTTTTGGACACCACTCAGACATACAGCAATTTAAGGACAATATGTAGCTAAACATGTCACTCCTGGTCTGACTGGGGAGGGAACCAGAGAAAACTAGATTCCAACATTGTTGTGGCAACGTTACACACCCATTCAGTATTAATTTTAGTGATGTCAAATTGATGGAACTGGGAGTCATTACTGCTGACGTAAATTATAATTTTACTAAAGCTACGTTTGTCTTTAGACAGCAGTTTCAGGTTCCTTCAGTGTTGCCTGCTCTGGCCCCTGGAAGACAATTGACTATGGCTGCAGGTGTCTCTAACATCACATTTCTCAAAACAGATTCACCAATATCCAGAGTCTGTTCCTCTGTGGGTTTGTTGGCTCCTGTTTAGGATCAAGCTTCCTCCTCATGGTCCCCCAGCCAGCCTGTTTTCTCTGGCTGCTCGGGACAGTTTGCTGCGGGAGGGCGAACGGCGGCTAAGCTACCTTCACCTGCACTGCCTGCTGGGGCCAGGCTAGCTACAGGATTTTCTGGGGTGTGGAGACTCCAATTCACTGATTCTGGCCTCCAGAGCTGCAAACAGGCTACATTTCTTGCAAGTATTGTTATTACTAAAGGAGGCTGAGAAGTAGGTAAACATCTGACACACTGAGCAGGAAAGTGTGTGTGTGTGTGGGGGGGGGACGGGGGGGGGACGGGACCGGTGAAGAAGCCATTCTGTTAGTGACTTGGCTAAGAGCTAAACTAAGCTAGTGAATCCCTAAAGACAGAATGAATTAATCCTGGTAATATGATTAACAGGTTATTTAGCAGCGAGTGTGCATTGGATAAAGCAAATTAAGATTACACTATAAGACAAATCATTAACTGTTTTAATTAAATTAATGTTTTAGTTAAATAGATAAGCTTCACAAAATACCATGTGCGCAAAACAAATGTGCAATGTACATTGTAACTGGAACAGAAAGTGATACAATACAGCAGAGAGTCAACACCATGTGCGAGCACCACCCCATGACTGGAATACCTGTCTATTTATACTGTCCATCCTGAAAGCAGGGATCACGTTCTGCATGACCTCGCGGATTCTTTCTGGCATGTTGTCAGACACAGCATACATAGTCTTCATGGCAGTGTCAGGGAAGAATCCATTCTCTCCAAACAAAGCTTCAACAGTCGGCTCAAATCCTGTCCCCTCCATACCAATCTTCAAAGGTGACAGATTTATTCTGTTAAACCTAACGTTTCAAAACAGTGTCTCAATTTGCAGCAAATGGCTCAAAATCATTACCTCCACCATGTCAATGTCATAGCCAAATGCCTTGAGAGTCATTTCAAGCATGACCTCCTTGGGCAGGTAGCTTGTACCCTCAAAGATCATATTGCCCTCCAAAGATCCAATCTTGTAGTTGCGAGAGAACTTTGTGGGGTCCATAATGGGTCCAATCTCATTACCCTGAATGGCATCTTGAAGCTTGTGTCTCAGCCTGTAGAAATAAAATAGTTGCGTTATTGTGACTGAATTGGAATAACAACTTTCGATTTACCAATAATTTTCACTTACGCTTGGGTCTCTGACCCAGATGAGGATAAAATGTTGGTAATGTGGGAGGTTACAAAGCTCTTGACTTGTTGGTCCTGTATATTGGGCAAGGCATTCACCACCTGGGCAAGTTCACTTGGCTGAGGGTTCTTCATAAGTACCAGATATGCAGCAATACGTTTTTGCATGGGACTAGTGCTGTCCAGAAGAACCTGCATAAAATTCTGTCTGTCCTGTGGCCAAAGTACATCAACAAAATGAGTGTAAAAAAACATAAAAGTCATTATATGGGTCTGACTAATTGTCTGACTTGAAAGGGGACAACATTTAATGACACGCTGCATTGGTAGAGTGTTGGTTAAAAGTTAACATGTACTCACCATGAGCATGAATGTCACAGTAATTTGGGGCTTGTAATGATTTCTTTGAAATGTTCTTTTTCCAGGGTGTAATGATTGTACAACATACATCTTTCAAGTCTTTAAAAACAAGATTTGAGTACACAAATTTGAATTTATTTTGGATTTTCTATTATCCACACAGGGTCAAAAGTATGCATATACAGGGTCAAAAGTATGCATACAAGTATAAATACACCCCAATTAATATTTGATTAAATGTCCCTTAGAAAGATGCATCTCAGAGGTACTTTTGGTGTTTGTTGACATTCAAAGGAATCATTAAACTCATAAAAATTAACATGACATTTATGCCCATGATGTGGGAAGACAAAAGAGATGAGTAGAATTGTTCACAGTGAGAGGTTAAGAAGTGCTCACAGTGTATGACAGTGAATCACAGTGGATCACAGTGGATCACAATAAGTCCTGCAGCACTAGAAGCCTATAGCAGCTTAAATAAGGGATGGTTCAGGGTCATCAAATCCAGCCTGAAGTGTAATCTTTATCAGAAAGCACAGTTTAATACTAAAAGTAGGGACAGTGTGTATGTTCCAAATCCAAACTGGGAGCTGGTTCCATAAGAGAGGGGCCTGATAGCTGAAGGCTCTTCCTCCCATTCTACTTTTAGAGACTGTAGGAAAGACAAGTAAGCCTGCAGCCTGAAAGTTAATTGGTCTGTAAAGATAACATGGTACTATTAGGTCTTTACAAATATGATGGGACCTGATTGTTTAAGACATTGTGTGTGAGGTGAAGGATCTAAAATTCAATTCTAGATTTAATAGGGAGAGAAAGAAGAGATGATAACGTGGGGAAATATGATCTCTCTTTCTAACCCTTGTTAGTACTCTCACTACACCATTTTGGAGAAATGGAAGGCTTTTTAGGGAACTTTTGGAACAGCCTGATAATAACGAAATACAGCAGTTCAGTTCAGAAATAATGTATGCATGAACTAGTTTATAATATCTTAACTCATTTTGAGTTAGGATAATTTCAGAGATGTTGCACAGATGAAAGCAGAAAGCAGTCTTACATATTTGTTTAACATGCACACTGAAGGACATATCCTGGTCAAAAAGTGAATTCAGGAGAAAACATTACAATTCATCTAGGCCTTTATGTTGTTAAGACATAACTGTTCAACTAATTTATCTGTGTCATCTGGCTTTATCCATAAATAAAGTTGGGTGTCATCTGCATAGCAATGAAATTCTATGTAATGAAATGCAGTGTTGTCTAATGATGTTACCTAAGGAAAGCATTTATGTTGTAAGTTGAAATGGTCTCGCACAGAACTCTGTGGAACTTCATGACCATTTCCTTTAATACGCACACTGTGTGATAATTTCTATAATACATTTTCAGATGCTACACTGAGTTGCAATTCTTAACTAGTGCTTTATCTGTGCTATGTTGTACTGTAAATCCTGACTGAAATTCTTCAACTAAACCATTCCTCTGCAAGTGATCAGTTAACTATTTGAGAACTACTCTTTCAAGAATTTCTAAAATAATAATAAAAAAATAATAAAAGGTCAGTTACCGCCTTAGGGAGAGGGGTCAGCCTGTACACTTGAATTGCAGCTTGAGCCAGCGAAGCTGTAGGTTGGTTCACACAGTCTCTGAGTGCAGTCCCGAGTCCTGGACTAGCAGGTACCACAGCTGGAGCCATATTTCCAATAACCTAAGATTAAAAGTAAAGCAAATAATCAACATGTGAGGAAGAATATAAATTCATACATGCTTCACGTGGTCATACAGGTGAGCTCATGATATCTTGGTTTGTAATGGGCAATTTTAGCGTGTTGCTCCCAAGGATCTAGCCTTCAAATTTATATCATACAATTTCTGTTTATGTTACTATAATACATGAAATCGGTGTCTGTGTGTGTTTGCTTGCTTCTGTGGTCGCGAACTCCTCGAACACAATCAGGAGTTGAGAAAACAAATAGGCAGACAGCTACAGCTGAGCACCCTAAAGTTTCTATATCAGATGTTATGTTGTAATCATTGTTGCCGAGCAACCACCTAGCAGAGAACTAAAATCAAATTTTATGCACCTAATAAAAACATTGTATCATCAAGATACAATATGAGTTGATATATTTTTGTATTTTAAAGGATTAAAGATATTTCTATAAAATCTTGCAAATACAGTTTGCATAAATAATTTAAAAAAATGTCAAAATACTTCAAACAATCACACTTATCATAAAAGTAATTTCTAACTTTATTTCTACAGTAACAGTATTCTAGTTTGTAGTTATGGGCAAAATGCCTACCCTGAGTGTCATAAAGGTTTTGTCTGTGTCTCCTGAGCAGTCACCCAACTTGGAAGCCATAAACTCAGCAACAGAGTGAATCTCAGGAATTAGTCTTCCTTCAGCTTTGTAAAACCTGTTAAAAGGGAAAACACAATATTTAGCCTCTAAAATGTATTTCACAAAAAAAGAATTAGTAAAATATTATCGAGAAATTCTTCCTTGAATAAAGTCTGATTCAATTTGCTTACCTCTTTACAACATTGCTTAGAGCATACATGACAGGCTTGCTAGGTTTGTATTTGGCCATCTCGAGCATATCGTGGATCAAGAGTGCAGAAGGATTGGACACCAGTCCCAAAGCAAAGACAGTCGCATCAACCTCAAGCGAGTTGGTGTCAAAGGTCCTGAGGATCTTCATGATGGCACTGCTGCATTCAGGAGTTCCACACTGAGCCAGTACCTGGTAGGTGAGGACTCGGGACACCGCAAGAGCCTCAGGGAGAGTCGCACTCAGGGTTTCTGTTTTCATTCCACGGACCACTGAGACAAGCTTGTGGAACAGGGGAGCCCTCCTCTCACCCTCATTCTCAGGCAGAGTGTCCAGTTCTCTCAAGAGATTCAGAACTGCATCTTTATCCTGAACAAAACTCTTGTCCTCAACAGCCTCCATGTGGAGATCTTTGACAAGGTCACCTTAGCAGACAAACACAAAGATTACCATGAGTCTGCACTACCTTTTAGTTATAACAAATCAAAACAGAGCAAATTAAACAAAAAAGCCTTACCGTGAAAAAAGATTCTGTCATTGTGAGGAGAAACTTTAACCAGAGTCAGCTCTTGTTTTCCTACATTGGCAACTCCATATTCTCTCCTTTAATATAGAAAACAGGGATTTAAAAAAACAAACAAATGCATATCCCTGTGTGTACTCACATAGCAGAGCATTCAATAGAGTCTAGTACAAGGTTTGACTTACTTATATGAGAATGGAATGAGGATGTGGTTCTCGGTGCAGGACCCAAAGGTCATGTGTTTTTTCTCATTGTCAAACCTGTAACTGCAGGTTTGGGAGCTTCTGATCAGCTGAGCAAGAGGGTAGTGCTTAAAAGTTATAGATGAGGATGTTAGCATTGTGGATATTTATGTAGGCAAATAATTGTGTAATCTTTTGCAAAAGTAAAGACATTACTAATATTTTTTACCCAGTTCTGCTTATCTTTCCATTATAGCTTAAATTTAACCACCATCGTGTTAAGACACATTAATATCGCAGTACTACAAACAAAGGTAGAGTTTCTCTTTTGATTTGTAATAGTGTTTAAAGTTTTCAGCTCACAGCTTGTCTTTGAGTGCCTTACCATGCCGGTGATAAGAGCCAGGGGGCTGGTGTGATCTCTCATTGGGACAAATTTGTCACATCTGGACAGATCCCTTTTTAGGCTGACGTCAGTTGCAATGTCTTCTCTAGCATTGACAGTGTAATGGGTCTTGCACTTGCCATGAATTGTAGGCTGCAGTGAATATGGTGAAGATTAGATGAAATAAATAAACATTTATAACATATGATTATGAAACCATTTTTAATAAATATAAAATGTTGTTTAATGGTGGTATTTTTAATCCGGCTTTGTTGCACTGTGCGTATTTCCTTGTCAAAGTATTGTACCATATTCTTGTTCTTGTCTTCTTCCAGCACAGGAACAGCTAGTGCAGAGACGATACCCCTCTTAAAGTTCAGGACAGTCGTTGTTTCACCGTCTTCAGGGTACAGGTTCACATCATACAAACCCTCAATCACAACCTTCAGGGGATACCTTTAAAAAAAAGTGCACACTCTCCAAATATACCACTTTTTTTTTTTTTAAATGGTATGAATTGTCATGGAGAAACGACATACTTTTCCATTTCGGAAGCGAAGGTGTCAGAGCTGGGGCTGCTGGCAAACACAGGGTTACCCTGTGCGTCCGTGTTGACAACTTCACTCAGCCTGCAGCCAGTAGTGCGTACAATGAAACTACAAGTCTGAGGTACTTCAATTTCAACCTGTGAGAGGAGGAAAATTTTTCTCTCTGAAATACATGGAATGGAAAGGGAAAAACCGATGATTTAGCATCATTGTGAAGTGTTTCTCACAATACCTTGCAGGAAGCCTTGTGTCCATTCTTGAGATGTGAGGCTCCGTTGATGGCATTCAGCGATTCAGCTTCATATTGGTATTCATACTTGTGTAGGCTCTTGTACCTTTGAGCCACTAGAAGAGATGAGATTAGAGTAATGAGAAATAATTCATTAGTTATGTTTTGGAAACTGCTGCTACTGTGCAAACTTGGTGTCAACATCACAATGAACTTACAGAGACAGGCTGGTTGATTTTGTTCTTGGGCAACTGGAAAATAAAGATTAATAATTTGTTTTAGCACCTGTAATACAACTAAAACAAAATCCACTACAACTTACACCCATCTACAAAGCCTAATAATAACCTAGCAAAGACTCACACATAGGTGAGTACCATAAGACATTTTGTGTTTTCCCAATTTTTGTACATGTTGCATGTTTTTCTTAACCTTCATTAAACAATTCTGCAAATACTACAGTACACTGATATCTATTGCAACCCTTTCAATACTGTAAAAAATACTTTTTTAAACAGAAAGATTTTAAGAACTACTCACAAGTCAAGGTAGATGTACTGAGGAGCAGCAAAAGGCAGAGCTTTGAGTCTCCCATGATAGCTTCGTTGAAGCCCCCTCAACGAGCACTCAGAAATGAGACTGATTTTTTTGTACTTCAGCTTGAGGCTTTTATACTCTCAGGTGGGCCCTGTTGGGAGACTGGGAGGCACAGACAATTCTTTGAACGCTCAAAGTTCACCCTACCCTCTTGTGTGCGGAGGGACAAAGGCAAAAGGCTTTAAAAGACACTCAGAGCTCAAAGACGAGCCATGGAAAACTGATATATTGTGTTAAAAAATCTTCTTTTATTAATGCGGCTTGTCATTCATTGATTGGATATTAAGGGTTAGTCTTAATAGATCTTCTGGTTTTATAATACTTCATTGCTTACAGTGGAAGATAATTAAATAATAATAAAACTAATTACTGTTCACATTGTTTTTATTCTGTTACATTTTTAATAGTCTGCTAATAACCCATGTACCACCAACAATTCATATTATTTCTTACAGTTTACTATTAATGACTGTGAATGCGTACGTGATAAAGACATGGAGTTAATGGGCAATTCTACACTCTAAAATACTTCAGTTGATTCATAGACAGAAATGTTACACACATTAAAATTGAAAATTGAAAAAATTGAAGATTAATTGTCTAGTGTTACGTTGTTTATTGAACTTAATGCTTCACTTTTTGGGTACAGTGAACATTGGTAAAAACTGCCTTAAAAACACTTAAGTTAGCAAAAAGTCTTAGATTTTATAACATAATAAATGCACTCCTGCACATATTTGCACTATACACACTGTTTAAGATGGCAATGTTGCTTTACATGTACTTGTACATGTATTTTACAGTCAAAAACAAACAAACAAACAAAATAATACTTACAGTGTAATGAAGTTAGATGCTTGCTTTTCTGCTCCACAGCCCAAAATGGCAACAGCAAAAACATTTGCAGACCTTGATTTGGTTTGGGACACTGAACTTTGAGCTACAAAGTTTCAAAGGTTCCTGCAAAATTTGATTAGTTGTTTGAATAGGGTCTGCTATTCTGTTTGTGGCATGAAAGGCACATGCAATAAATAAACAGCAATAACCTTGAGCTGTCTTAAGCATTATTATTATTTTTTGTAAATGGTGTTTACTTCAATTATTTGTATTGCATTATATTAAAAAGTTCCCATTACTATACAAATTGTTGAAAACATGAAATGTTCTTTTTTATTTGTACACTGATCTCATTGTTACATCTAAATATTGTGTAATGGTCTGTTGCAATATATATCCTGATCAGTACTTTTTGTTGGATGCTGATAATGTTTGAACTAACATGCACACAGAGTCCAAAGGGAGCTTAAAGCGAGCCAACGCTTTTTTCCTTTTCCATTTTAGATATTAAGCTTATTTATTTTTTATTTTGTAATAGCAATATTCTAACTGAATTAAACCTAATGATCTCCTAAGTTACAAGTGTTCTGTGCAAGGTCCTCTTAAATACTTGAGACTGGCCTTATTAAGCATTTAGACAAAGATACATGCAAATGCAGATTGTCAGCACCCTTTAAGCATCTTTTTAGATTTTATGCTGACAAGGAATATATGTAGAAAGTTATGTGAATTTTTTTTCTAGCTGTTCAGCAGTTAAACAACATGAATCACCTAAAGATTCTTAATGTAAGTCTGTGTACTTTAAAAGGGTTACCAGTGTATATAAGTGACAGTACTCAAACTATATTACCTTATAAAACATAGGCTACATATACACTCAACAAAAATATAAACGCAACACCTTTGTTTCTGCTCCGATTTTCCATGAGATGGACTTAAAGATCTAAAATTCATTCCAGATACACAATATTACCATTTCTCTCAAACATTGTTCACAAATCAGTCTAAATGTGTGATAGTGAGCACTTCTGCTTTGCTAAGATAATCCATCCCACCTCACAGGTGTGCCACATCAAGATGCTGATCTGACATCATGAGTAGTGCACAGGTGTACCTTATACTGCCCACAATAAAAGGCCACCCTGGAATGTGCAGTTTTGTCTCACAGCAAAATGCCACAGATGCCACAAGCATTGAGGGAGCGTGCAATTGGCATGCTGACAGCAGGAATGTCAACCAGATCTGTTGCTCGTGCATTGAATGTTCATTTCTCAACCATA
>VVHJ01026107.1:0-22053 GCA_015107715.1 Tylochromis polylepis
ACTATTTATATGTACACTGTTCAGTGTATGTGCAACATGAAAGCGTGTGTGTGTGTGTGTGTGTGTGTGTGTGTGCGTGCGTGTGTGTGTGTGTGGGAGTGTGTGTGTGTGTGTGTGTGTGCGTGTGTGTGTGTGGCTGGGAGTGTGTGTGTGTGTGTGTGTGTGTGTGTGTGATAGCACACCTCAGGTAATCAGTGTTTTCTGTGGATGGCAGAGGGACACACTGGAAACTCAGAAACCCCCATTAGGCTGGAATTTCCCTTTGATGGCCAAAAGCTGCCTACCTAGCGCTTGACTGGTTGCTTGGCTGCTTCAGCTAGTGTTAGTTTTCATGCAGGCTCTCAAGATGACAAAGTTACGCAGCACAGATCCCCTGGAATAGGACTGTGTGGTTACTTCAAATTCTTTCCTGTATGGATTGTTAAGAGCTGATGAAGCATGGTGCACTTTAGCCTGGTGGGTATTTGTCACATTAACAGTTTGGTGCAATGAAGGACTGGCAATTTCGCCAACATAGATGCTTGTAGTCCTAAATTAACATCAGAATTATTTTTAATGCACTCTACTGACTGTAGTCAGTGGTTATTATACCCTCCATTTAGCACCACCTACCACAGAGTGCAACAGAAAGTTTCAGAAAAGTCAGAAACATCACGATTAATTTCAGTTTAAAAAAAGGACTTCTAATGGGAATTATTGCACTAATAGGTTAGACATTCACGGTCAAGTGTGTAAACCAAAAAAACCAAAAAACGGTTTTGTGGATCTTTGTGTTTGTGTAATTTTGCAAAACGGCTCCAGAGTGGGGAAACTCGCCTTCACTTTTACATATCCTTTTCTTAAAAACTACATGAGCAGTGAAATGCAGGCTAAAGGATATCCCTCTTGTAATGCTATTGAGGGCTAGCCAAGGTGCGATTATAGTGTGCAGTAAGGTGCTTACAGAAAACAAGGAAAAGAAGTACGTGGAACGGTGGGGGTGTTTTTGGAAAATCAATGAATGTGTGGAACATAGTGGTGGTGCACCTGAAAGAGAACACGTCATCAATTAAACAAACTTGGTGAACAGGGCCAATTCATCAGAGTGCGGTGTGGATCAGCTATTGGGTTCAGCTTAGACGTGACAAATGCCGGACCTCCTCTGTGTGCCCAAGGTTGCCGATCGATAGAGATCATCATTGTGATGTGGCCTTTTATCTCACAACCTGCTCCCTCAAGCCTTATATTATTCCCAACACAGAGATCTCAAAGGAGGAGGAGGGGTGAGAAGGGCACGAGCCTGATTGTATCTTTTATTCTCAGAACGCATAGGCATTATTTGTTCAAACGATTTTCATGGCTTTTGATGACCAGCTTTGTCCTCCAGCAGGACAGTTTTGATGGTTTCTGTTAGGTTTTCGTTTTTGCACCTGCTGCCGCAGTTTGCTTCATCTGGGGATTATTCCTTGGAAGATGAAGATCACTCTGGTTAACATGACACTGTTTGCTGAGCGATTGAATCCTCTCAATACAAGCCTGCTCCTCCTCAGCGGCACTTATTCAAATGTGTCAAATCCAGCTGAGGGGAAAGCCTCCGGGGTTCCTATTGATTTGTGCCATTATGGAATTCCATACCAATAAACTGTCATGACTTACTGTAACAATCCAATGATTCGGCTCCATTTCAGTCACATGACAAAGAAGCGCTTCCTCATTATCAGAGGCCATTATGAGAAAATGGAGTTTTGCAATTGAGTTATGCAATGATAAATATTGACTTATTTTGGCTTTAATCGGCTGGTTTAACTGTGTTATTGGTGTATGGGGCCTATAGAGTTGCCAGTAATTGTAGTTGTGGTATGAAGGACCCAAGACACTCAGCACTGTAGGCATGTGGAAGCTTTCATTTACAATATTTTCTTTTCTGGTACAGCTTTCCAGTTGCCTTGTCCCCTTACAGAACACAGCTCTCCCGTCAGGTCCCAGCATCCTGCTGAAACAGGGAAGGCATGACCAGGTGATGGAGAACAGCTGAGTGGGTCAGCCTCCCCTGACACCACACACTGAACCCACTGCTTCTCACCTCCCCTGCAGCTGAGCCACAAACCACACCCCGCCACAGTAGCGTTGTTAGAATGTGCATTGTGATTCACTCCTCTGACCTAATCTCTCATTCTTCTGTGAAGCCAAATGAGGCATACACAAACTCTGATGTAATGTTTGACATATGAATTATTGCTTTTTAAAACAGAAAATGTTGGGTAAGATTTTGATGTACTGTGTATATAGAGTTGACATCTTATGTTTACATATATCTTATGTTTACATACAGGGTATATGCATTGCCTGGATATACACAGCTGACAATCCCACTTGCAAAAGTGTAGCGCTGAGTGTTTCAGTGTTTTACATGCAAAAAAGTACACTAATGATGTAAAAAAGAATCAACAGAAAGTAAGGAAAAAGGTATCTAAAAGTACATTTGTGGAAATAAGGGCTTTTATAGGGCTTTCTGTGATAACTGCAGGACATACTGTGTTGTAGCATTAGGGTTATGAATGGCAAAAATAGAGATATGGTGGATTAAAAAAATAACTGGTAAATGCAGTATAATGCAATCATACTGTTTCCATAAATTATGAAGCAGAAATAGTAGCAAGCTTAGTCCATATATGTTTATTTTCTTATGGGTCTTGTAGTCTAAATTTATCAAATCTGTTCAGTTCTTTGCAAGTGCGGAAACACTACACCTGATCTGTAGTGTAAAATATGCATGCGGACACTATCAGTTACATGCTTCAAGCCTGCTCCAGCTGGGAGAAAATTAGGATATTACAACTCACTCTGTGTTTCACCAGCCAGTCCCAGTTTCCCAACACTGATTTGAGCCAGTCTCTGTTATCTGCTGTTCATTAGATGGGATTTCAGCCCCTGTAGCAGCAGGAATGAATGAAGGCAAGGCTTGCAAAAATAGCTCCAGCAGTTGGACTTAACAAATATGGCAGGGAGGGCACTTGTTTGAGTCCAACTGAAATCAAACAACAACAAAAAAATTGCTCAAAGCTGGCACGAAGGGCATTTATTTATTTATTTTTAAAAAATACGAAAAGAAAATGTTTATCACATTCAAGCCCTTACAACTTTCAGCGCTGGGTAAATCTCTGTTATAAATCTGATGTCTGTTCAAACATTTCCAGGCTGGCCCACCTGTAGTTATGTGTTCTAGGTCAACCAGGCAAAACTGGTTGGCTAGAGCTAAAGAGAGCAACCGAAAGCTACATCAGCTCAGACTAGGGCAGCAACAACAACAAGAACAATAACAACAACTGGGATGTATCCAAAAAACAGTTTCTGAGACACAAAAAAAATCCTGTGTTGAGAAGAAAGATAAAAATAAATAAGTCTGAATTACAAAACTGAAATGATAGCACTTGTTTTCATTGCAAGGCTACGCTAAGTACCAGTCAACATCTTTTGTGTAATTACTGTCACTACCAAAAGGGGGACACCAAAGATTTGCGGGTTTACACATAAAGCTGTTAGTTTAACAGCTCATGACACTGCTAACTGTTTACGGACACAATAAACACATTCTCACTTTACAGAATTACAGAATATTCTCTTTCACAGGTTACTCGACCATTTCCAGTTTAACTGTATCTTCTCTTGGTAGTACATCGCTGCATGGTCTTTCTTTTCACACCTTTGCTGGAAATTGTCTCCTAAAAAAGTGATAGTGGATCTATACAGAAAACAAATTGATGCAGAGCACTGAAATTGCACACATACCTAAAATACATTACAATATGGGCAATAAAAATCCCAGCCTCAGCAGATCCTGTAAAACCGTCATGACTCAGAGTGTTTTTGATGTATCCTGATCGTGAACAGTTCTTGCTGATGTATGGAACTTGAAGATTTCAGAGTTGTCTCTGTTGGTGATTGACATGATGAGAGGATCAATGTTAAATTTAATGTTAAATTTTTGTTGCATTTACAGTCCATAGTTAAGTTAGTCACTAGACCTAATTAGTACCACTTTAGCATCCAGAATGCTTTCACATTTGAAGAACTACCAACCTTATGAAACTAAAACAGTGATATAAGTTGAAGTGAAGTCTTTAAAAATGTAATCTTGCGTTATTGTAAGGACAATTGCAAAAGAAATCAATGGTGCACTAAAAAGTATAAGAAAAACCTATGCTCTGCTCAAAAACATAGTTCATTTTCTATTATATAACAATCCATCCATCTATTTTCTCACACTTATCCAATTCAAGATTAACAGGAGGTGTTGAACACAGTCTCAGCTCTCACAGGCGGAAAGCTGAGGTACACCCTGGACAGGTTGCAGGTCTATCAAAGGGCTAAAACATAGAAACAGACAACTATTCACCCTCACATTCACACCATATTAGGTCTCAGTCACACAGACCTAGAGACTGGCTAGCAACCATTTGGCAGCCGCAGGTTGTGAAGGAAAAAAAACGTGTATTCCCTGACCAGTTGGTATTATTATTGGTGGTATTCCAGGAGATTGCTGACAGTGGCTAGGTGAAATTGGGTGCCGCACCAAAAATCTCCATGTGATTGTTTTAGTTGTTAGCAGATTGTACTCTTTCATGAAACATGCAAAACTTTTAAGTGAAAAACCAGAGTAGTTGGTGAGTGTTTGCATAATTATGCTGAAGTTTACTATGCAAACTTTAGCAACCTGCAAGTGACCAGCATACCTATCTTTGGATTGTGGGAGGAAGCTGAAATACCTGGTGAAAACCCATGCATGCATAGGAAAAACATGCAAACACCATACAGTAAGACCCCAGGTGTCCAGTGGATATGAACTCAGGACATACTTGGTGTGAGGTGACAGTGCTAACCATGTGTTACCATTAAAAAAATCTGTGTTACATAGATGCCCTTCATTTTTTCAATAAATCAGGTTCAGGCTATAATATTGTCATAGTGTTTTTGCTTGCATCCAAGATTATTTTAAATAAGTACTTGTGTGTTACTGTGGTCATGTTTACAGATAATCTGGCCTAGATATACTCAATGAAACCTAAACAGGATCTTAATATCAAATAAATTCTATGGTCTCACATGTCTTGTCAAAAGTAGTGAAAAAGTCCCAAAGCTGTCCCAGAAAATACGATAGTGATGGTGTTCAATGCAGTGTTAAATTTGCTGACCAATAATTTTTATCATAGTTTTCGTCAACAACATTTTTTTCTGACGAAAACAAGACAATAACTAAATAAAAACGAACACACAAGGACAAAAACTCTGATGAACCTTTGATGAAATGTACCTTAGCGATGATTTTCCAATAGATTATCCAATTAGAAGTAATTTCCTTGTGCTGTAACATTAGATACACACTTTTGATCTGCATCCAGGAAACGGTACAACTAGCTCCCTGTTACTCATGAAAACACAACAAAATGTCAACGCTTGGGAGGACGAGCAGAGCAGACATATGGACACATTTCCCATTTGATATCAACGAAAACAAGACTCTTTGTAAACCACGTGGAGCAACTCTCATCAATAAAATCACATCAAACTTTTACACTTTATATTTTAGTCAACTGAATCAACTTTAAGATTTAGTCTAGTATAATCTTATGACAGTCGACTAAAAATAAAAGAACTTCGATGCCTAAATTTGAACTAAATGACTTTTTAGTCAAAAGACTGTGACTAAAACCAAAATTTGATGTCAAAATTAACACTAGTTTATTGTCTCCAAAAAAACATGTAGTTCTGAGAATTTAATTTTAAAAAGTTGTATTGAATGTAAATTATTGACCAGAGTTACTTAGAAACTTTTTATTAACTTCTGGACAAGAGGATTAGTAGACTAAATAGCAAATGTAATCCTTTAAGTTCCCTTTTAGTTTACTGTATCTCAAATTAAGTGAAGAGCTAACTCTTCTCTGACTTTCTTTTTGTGAAAGATTCCCACAGCCGAGACTCAGGTAGTAAAAGATATAGTGGCCTAAGCAAGTACTTTAAAAGTAATTTAAAAGAGGTACGTATGTTTTGCAAAATTATATTTATGAATGTCTATTTTTTTCCGTGGAGCACTTTGGGCTGCGCATGTGCATGATAAAAGCTATATAAATAAAGCTAGGTTGGGTTGAGTAAAACGAGATATGCTGTGGCAGCAGGTTGGAAACTTAGCAGCCTGCAATGGAGTCTGCAGGACAAAGCCGTCCATGATCACAGTAGACCATTGCATTACATCTTATCATTTCCTCTGGAGCTGAAACTCAAACTGAGACTCATCAATAATGCACCTATGATCTCCCATTCAGAAGATCTCAATGGCAGATCAAGCTACTCTTGTATCTCCTCCTCCTCACTCTCCACTTCTACCACATACTTTCTTTAATGCCCATACATGTAAATTCATGCCACTGACCACAATCTCCACACTAATGGCTTAAAATGTCATGGACTCTCATTTGGGGGTTTACTTTTTAGCATAGATTATCCCATTAGTCCAGTGTGCTACATTCATTCTGCCTTTTTATTAAAACCACCACAAATGTCTCCATAATGATTTTTTTTTTTTGTTCTCTTGGTCAGAGCAATAAAACGTCAAGCTTTGTCTCTGGACAAAGTGATATTCTTGACTATATGGGGTGAGAGATGCTCCTCTATTTGGCTCTCTTACTCTCTAACTGAATTATTAAATACTCAGAATCTGGTTGAGCAGTGTACATTTTCCTAAAGGTCACAAAGTTCATTAACTATGGACTGCCATTGATTGTATCATTGTGTGTTTCTCTTCTTGGTTTTCTATCCCTTTCATTGAGTGCGCACAACTTGAGTGGAATGAGACTTCCACTCTTCTGCTATAGCCTTTTAGTTGTAACATATATTTTATGTCACAATTTTAATTTTGGTATAACATGTCATTTTAAAACATCTTCTTGAAATTAAATTGTATCAATTAGACCTTGATCTAGGATACGACTTCACAAAAGTAGGAAAGGTAACAGATCAAAAAGGATTTTTTTTTCTTCTTTTATTCTTCAAGTAAGGTTGAGCTAGATTTCTGAGTCCAGCGCACGCTGGCTGGCTGACGAGCGTTTTAGTTTGGAGGCCGCATGCTTTTTTCCTCACTAGCTGTATCTTTAGACAGAAAAATCCATAATGACTATGACAGCCGCGGTATCTGTTTCACAACAGTCCGCTCGTGTCAATCAGCGTGATGCCGATAAAGATCTGTATTTTGATTGAACGTGTGCAAAACTACTCATACTTTACACAAGCCACTTTGATGTTAAACCATTTGAAATCATATCAGATGCTGCCCTCCGACAGAGCACCCCAATCAACGGAGATGATTTCATAAAGAGGGCTCTTGGGTTTCAGCATCATAAATAACTCATGGTAATCCCATATTTCTCTGACTTCTCTCATTTGAGGTTGAGTTGGAAAGAGGGCAGTTGTGACAAACATTGTTAGCGCGACTGCCAAACCATCCAGACCTGGCTATATATGTCTTGGCTCCTCTGGACCTATGAGGTGATGTCCTGAGCTACTCACAACCTTACACTCTTTAACCCATAACAGTTACAGTTTTAAGGACCATTTAAATATAATTGTGAGAATTTGTTTTGTCTTTTTAAGTACGTAAGATGCAGCTAACACATTATCCAGAACAGAAAGCATGAATGTTTGTATAGTCTCTTTCTTTCTTTCTTGCACACTGTAAGTAACGTTGCTGTTTTTGGCTGCAATTTTTACAGTTATAATAATGATAATAAAGTGTGAGCCCGTGTGCATGTGAGTGTGCACATGGCCCTCTGTAAGGATTTTTGAAATGGCTTGATTCATAAGTACCCCCGCTGAGACCTCTTCCTACACGTGCAATTTTCCAAAGCCAGCCACTTGCCAAGCAATAATTATGCTGAAGTTTTCAATTACACTCCTTCCATTTCATTAACAAAAAATGTTTGGCTATTGTATAATTAGATATATGAGCTTACCACCTACATTTAACATAACCACTACACAGCAGCTTGATGGAAAACAGAGAACGGTTTTAGCATGTGTGCGTTTACGGTGGTTCGGTAGTCGGCTATAAAGAAAATTATGCTAGACATTATACAGCTGTCTTCCTCCTGCTTTTACCATTGTTTGAAGAGGTCCTCTAATCCAGAAAAAAATATACAGACCTATAATTGAGCATCATGAAATGTTTGATGAAGTATGGGAGGTTTTGTTAACATACAAAGCACATGTGTGCATGGCATTTACACATGTTATCGGTTGTTAATGCCTATAATTAAGATTTTACAGTGTGTTACTACATCGGGCATTTATACCCGGCGTGCTCGAGAGATTGTTAGTTACCTAGCGACTGACATTAAATTCAACTAGAAAAAGAAAATACATCATTCTGAGTGTATATTTATTTTCCATTTTATAGAATGTTTGACACATAAGAGCATAAACTCTGTCTCTCCTCTCGCTCCCTTCTCTCCCTCTGAGAAGTATGACCCGTTGATGATATTATATAAAAAATTAAACTGTCCATCATCATGGTTATCTTGCCATCTTAAGTGGCTGACCCTGTTACCACACAGGCTTGAGTTTCAGGGCAATGCAATCCTATACATGTCACGGTAACTCTCCTCAGTGCTGTCATTTTGTCTGTTCCCTTTCACATCCCTTGCAACAGGTTTCCACTGAAGGCCAAGATTGCTCTCAGTAAAGAGGTATGTGTTGCTGCTTTACCTACATTAGCAGAAAGCTGCAGCCATTATTGTTACTGAAAGGAACTCAAATATTAAACTCGACATGTTAAGCCAGTATTTTAAAGGGAAACCCATGTATCATGGTTAATTCAAAAACAGAATAAGGATGTTTTATAAATGATATGGTACCAATAAGTGATGGTTGCTTTGTTTGCAGCTGACCTAGTTGCTTGACACCAGTGCATTGCTGATGGACAGCAACACCTCTAGGTGTGTCTGTGATGTCAAAAAGCTGACTGAGATCATGCTGGAGCCAAAAAAAAAAAAGAAAGAAAGAAAAGTTGTGGAGGAGAGTGATCTGATGCACGGAGATAAAGTCAGCAGGGAACAGAGTTTTAATGAAGCCTGCCTCTCAATGGAGAAGAGGCTAGATGTTCTATTCAGCGGGGCTGTAAAGTGATCCAGGTCTGATATTTCCCGGCCCTGTGACAGAATTATTAAAAGCTCATCCTCTTAATGCAGCATCCGCAGTGTCACGTTTCACAGGTCTGAGACACTTGCCCAACAGGACTGCCCTTTTTTTTTTCCACATGTAAAATGGCACTGAATAAACAAGCACCCAATTCAACATTACCGGCGAAGACTAGTGATTGTAAACTGAACCCTCTCACTGCAACTAGGAACACAATTTGTGCCCAGCCACTCTTAATACTCTTTTCTATCTGTCAAAGTTAGATTTCAGTATTATGTATATGAGCCCTAATTCCCTGTCATTAGTGATACTAATTGCATTATAGTGGTCATCAGTTGCAAAAATGATCTCAGAGTGGTGTCCATTTTTAAGGCAATTTTGATACTAAATGGATTTTGCCTCTTTGTGCATGGGAGCAAGCCCCCTCAAGCCTGTACTAATTACATCCATAATCAAATGCGTTCTGTGGCTCCTTGTTAATGACATTGATCTTTTGGAATATCCAAGCCTATATTCTGTGAGATTATTGGATAAAGTGCAGGGCGAAGTCTGCGTGACCTCGGGAAGAAGACGTCGTTGGAGACATAAGTGGGTATTAAATGGATATAATTGACAGTGACCCTTCCTGGCACTCTGCACTGCTGAGGCCCCTGGTCTATGGATCATACAGCAGAGGGGGCGAATTAGCATTGGTTAGAAATGGGAAAATTAAAATTAAGAAAAGGGAGACGCTCTGAGAGATGGATCACTGTTGAGCCACTGGGCTTATCAGTTGATGTCGGCCACAGAGGTAATGGTCAGGCTTCACCGATGAGGCAAAATCCATCGTGTAGAAACTTCTGCTCTCAATTTCACACTAAAAGCTTCCTCAGCTTCTTGTGCATGGCTGCATGAATGAGCTTTCTCTTCATTTATGTTTGCATCAGCAACCACATATGCATCACGGGTGGGCACAGGCTATGTTTTGGTATTGATCGCTCAAAGGTCACGACCTTACAGCCCTAATTCATTGTGATGATATAGACAAATGATTTAAAGCGAGGTGAATCCATCTTTATGACATCCAGTATAATTTGAGTTTTTAGTTTCACAATACAAATGCTAATTGAGTCATGTACCACATAATATATTACACTATATAACTGTAGAGTTTAGCATTTCGATTTCTCTGACACTGACCTTCCTTTACAAGTCTATCTGGCAACCGCTCCACCCCTGCACAGGTGGGTCCCATTGTGGCATGTGTGTGCTGTTTGGTTTTCTGCTGTACTGTTGGCATGATGAGGGTAATTGGAGTGTTGGTCTGGTGAATCAGTGCCAGCCTGGGTGGGCAGATTGCATATGATGATCATGTTCTGACCAGATGGCTAGCTGGCACAAGGGCTTAGACTGGAAGGATGTGTATATGTACGTTCATTTGTGTGTGTGTGTGTGCCGGGAAGGTTTAGTGGGTGAAAACAGCAATTCGTTGCGTTTACTCATTTTGATACATATCTTCAAATTTTACTTATATAAAGCCACACACACAAGGCCTCACAAGAGTAGGTCGTATGATTTCGTAAGTTTTTTTTTTCTTAAGCAACACCTACAAACAGATTCTAATATTTTGGTGACTCCATCAGTTTTCCTGAACTAAAATTTAGTTTTCAGTCTGAACCGGCCTGTTTTTGTGTCAAACACTGCCACTCTGTCAGTATTTGTTTGCTGAAGTGTACCAGTTTATGACATTAGTAAAACTTCCAACTCACACATATGGGCACGTCTTAAGGACCTCTTGGTGTATAAGTAAATACAGTGGGCTGCCGTAGGCATCATTTTTTAACATGCAGGTTTAATGTTTGCAGTGGTACATTTATCCTAAACCACAGTTTTTCTTTAACTTAAAGTAGTTTTTGGTGCCCAAACCCACCTGACAAGTAAAAGTAAAAATAAAAAGTAAGCAAAAAAGGAAAATAATTGTAATGAACAAAAGAAAAAAGAATCAAGTGAATATACAGTGCAAAACACAAAGCTTTTAAAGAGGACACTGTCATGATGTCCTGGCTGAAAACTTGTGACTGATGCTAGTGTCACCCATCAGGCCTCTAATGTAGGCACTGTCACTCTTTTAAACTGGACAGATTTCCACAGCTGGTGGATCAAGGCGTATTTCTCTGCTAATGCAAGCTGCTTTTTCCAAAACTACAACGCCTTGCAATGGATTCACTGGAACCAAAATCAGGACCAGCATCTGTCGCTCGTGTACAGCTAGTCCTTCTTCCAGGAGGAAAAAAACTGCTCGACTTGAAAATAAACACTTTACATAGTCTAATAAAATTAGCAAAACTTTTTTGCAAACTTCAAAATGTAAGTCTGCATTTCATTAGTGAATGTTTGTGAATTTTTTATTTCTCTGTCTTCTAAGCATTTTCAGATGGCAGCTTTCATTTTTCCTTTTGTATGTGCTTTGAATGTTCCTCGAGGTTGAAAGATTCACACAGAAACGGAGAACAACCACAGATCTCTGCTGTGCAGTGGTACAGCAGGCCAAATTTATGTTCTCAAATCAAGTTATCAGTTCTAGACAGATTGTTTCTAAAGTTTACTTTTTATTTACTCAGATTTGTATTGTTAAAAATTGTCATCAGTATCATTTTTTAAAAATTTTCATTACAGTTATTATTGACACGCTGAACACTGATGCTCTGTGACAAATCATCAATCATTAATATTTATTAAGGCAGTTATTTCAGCTCTGCTAATACAACTACATACACTGACAAAAATGGCGGTTAAAGTCTTTTTACTCTTTTTTAAAACATTTCCATGAAAGAGTAGATATGAGCAACATTAAATAGCTATTTTCTATAACACACACCAACTTATGTACCTGTGGTGTTAACTGAGTTAAAATGTGTTTCATAAATCCATCGTGGAGCACTCTTATTAACAAGACTCTAATTAAAAGGCATGCTTACGATTTAAAAATAAAAATTTTTGAGCTGAGCAGAAATGATGGGATAGAAAGCTTAAAAATCAGAAAAGCATAACAAGGTGCACAAGGGCAATTTCATTTCTTGAAAACATGTGGTAGAATTTAGATTTCTCCCCTCTGTACCAAAACAGTGGACCACTAGCAGACCACTTTGCGGTGGCCAGTCTCATGTTCTTGTCTAAAATCCAAGCCACTTGGAAATGTATTACTTTGGAAGATGACAAATGGCTCCGGCAAAGTTTTGCACATGTGGTCGGATAAAGTTTATCTTTAGGGCATGTGCAGCTGCCAGCAGTGCTTCCAGAAAACTTTAATCTCGCCTTTCAGAAGCTCACTTCCTATTTCTGCGCAGGGGACTTGACGGGAGGCAGACTGGGGGTGTATTGACACCCGTCTGAGGAAACGATTGCAGTGAGTGGGCCTGCTGCTGCCGCTGCTGTAGCAGTGCAGTCTGTCTACTGTGGTTCCTGCTGGCTGTTTCCCTGTAACTTAGCACCCTGGCTACTTAATTAGCGCTTTAGTTTAGGGGGAGAAAAAAAAAAAGAGCATCCAGTCAGAGAAGAGCACTTCAGCTATTCAGTCAGCCATGTGGCTAACCAACCACAGAAAGGTGCTTTTATTGAAAACAATCTATCAGTGAGATCTGATGAAGTGATGATAAATGATTAACCAAAAGGGTACATGATAAGTGCCTTATTAAATATTACAGACATGTGATCCACGTGTAGCCAGATATTGCAGCGCACTCAGCACCACACGTCCATGGGGGCAGATGTCATTACAGTGATGCTGTACTGCTACACAGCAAACAAATAAATTTAAAAAAAAGCATGGAGCAAAGCAAACTGGCAACAGTAAACACTATTGATGTGGCCAGCAGATTTCATTACAACACTCTGCTGTTTCAACTAATGACTAACTTCTTCAGCAAAATCTAACGATGTGGAAGCAGCAGAGAGAGGGAAGGAGAAAAAAGTGAGGGAGGGAGGGAGCATTGCTGGTGTTGCTGTCAGTAGGGGGCTCAGGCCAAGTGGGAAAACGTCAGCACTGTCAATGGGAAGGAGGGCTTGATGTTGCAATGATAGGCCTCTGTAATGGGCACTTTGAAAGAACAATCAGTGCCTTCTGTGAATCATATAGCCCGGCATGTAATTCATGTTTGCGTCTGTGAATTTGTGCCAAAGCATGAGAACAAAAACTATTTGTAGTCTGAGGAAACTAAGCTAAAGGTTATGCGTGTCCTTTTATGAGTCGCAGCATCGTGGCTCATAGCATGACTCACAGCAGATCTCAATGTTTTGTGGTACTAATGTTTCATTTTTTTTGGCTTCCTTTCAGACTCTCTATTTTTATGCAAAGAATTTCCTGTTACATGACTTTGTTGTTTTACTGTCAAATATGTTGTTGCAGGCCCACCCTGGGAAGCACTTCGTGTGTATTTACAGTATTGTAATATATTATATTGGGAACATTTTGAGCCTGTCATGGTGGCTATTAAAAATAACCACTACCTGTGGGCTTGCCTGGAAATAATGATAGGGCAGTGCTGATCTAAGAAAATAGGTTATATTTTTTTTTATATGTGTGAAGTTTTAATCTTACTCTTTCTGTGGTAAAAGTTCATATTTTTGCAATAAACAGTAAAACTGCTTCAGCTGTTGGCAGATTGCAGGTGTTATTTATTTCTTTTAATCCTTTCTTTATGGTGGCCCTGAGAGGTCAATTGCAATGCAACTTAAGGAAACACCAGCAAATAGGAAAATGCTGTAAAGGCATGCGAAACACAAGGAAATTGAATAAAACACAAATCTCACAAAACACAACGGAAGCGTTTTAAGGAGATGCTAATCTGACAGAACAGCTGCGGGAGTGACAGAAACAAAAACATGCAAAGGATTGCACTGAGACACGCTTAAAGGAAGAGGAGCATTCATCAGTATTATAAGGCAGAGAAAGATGCAGGTGTGCACTTTAAATCACATGGTTCATATAATACTGTTGATAAATGTTTGCTATTAGTTGTTTACTGTTAGCTTCTGCTGTTCCGTCACGTTATTGTTTCCCCTGCTTTAGCAGTATTTTCCTATTTGCTGAGACACTTGCCCAGCAAATAGGGGCAAAGCATTTATTTAACCAGGAAGTGAAACTCTTGAGATTAGCAATAGCATAAATAGCCAGCCAAACTAACCAGTTGGAGTTTTGACTAAAAGTAACAGATAAATATTTGAAATAGGAACACATAAAACAGTAAAATTGTTTAGGTGAACCGTTGAAGAGGTGATGGAAAATGGTAGTGATAGCTAAAGACACTGGTACGTGGTTGAAATGTCCAGTTTCTGCCATTACAGATATTGTAATGTATTGTAGTGAACAAAACTTTAACTGCCATGTACAAACTGCCATGAATACATTCTATTCATATGAAAACATTGTTGCTTTAGTGCTGCATAATATCAGCTCAGTTCAAGTCAGAATGTCTGAAGCTGTACTTGTACTTCATGTGGCCTGGCTGCGTTTCATAAGGAAAACTGCCAGTGACAGCAAATCAAAACAATTAATGACGCTAAATATCTGACATCAAATAAAAGGAAGACGGATGCTTCCTCTCTTCCCCACAAAGAATGGATAAGATAAACCTGCAGTGCCTAAAACCCCTTCTCCTCCTACCAGATTAAAAATTAATACAATATACTGGATTGGAGCGAAAATCTCAAAATGTATGCAACTTGATCAAGTGGGGATTAAAAGTGTCATTGTACTTGTCAATAAAGGGCCAGTGGCAGCATGGCAGTATCACATTGACTGTTGCGTATTAATACTTAGTGTCCTATTGGGCCATCAGCTGATTGTTTGGAATGTAAATGATGCTGCTGATGGCTCCAGTGACTGATGGCTTAGATTCCAATTAATCAATTGCTTCATCAGTTTCCCTAATTCAGATCAAATATCTCCTGAGTGCACACTCTTCTTTCAGTGGTATTAGAAGAAATAAATGCTCTGGAAGTAATTTTCATCAATCTCGTGTACATGCCAATATCCCTCACAAGCCTGGTCCAGGTTGAGGACTTAATGTCTTAAGTGTGCGTGTGTGTGTGTGTGTGTGTGTGTGTGTGTGTGTGTGTGTGTGTGTGTGTGTGTGTGTGTGTGTGTGTGTGTGTGCGCACTCCAGGCAGACATTACACCACATTGTTAGCTCGAGGAGAGGCTTTTGCCATCTGACATGACACTGTGTTTGTGTGCATTAGTTTCAGCTCTTTATATAGCCTACCACATATGTGAAAGTGTGAAACCCAACTCCCTGAAGTGTGTTCCAGCTTGCATGTGCAGATGACTCTGTGTGGTGTGTGTGTAAGTATGTCAGACATGTGTTGTGTGCATGTGTAGCAACAGTGAGCTGCATCTTCTATCCATCAGTGAAAGTAAACCCCTTTTCACTATGGAAACCGCGGACACTGTTTTGATGCGTATCCGCAGAGATGTTTGGTGTGCATGCATTTTTATGTGACTGTGCAAACCCTTTAAGGCTCAAAGCTAACTGTTAGCTTTAATAGCAAGTCATATAAGACAAACGCATAACAAACAAATCTTTCTTTTCTTTTCTGTCTGTTTCCTCTCTCTCTCTCTCCCTCTCTGACACACACACACACACACGCATACACACTTAAACCGACTCACTAGAGACCATCAATTGTTCCTTTGGCATGGATGTCTTCAATTCACACAGGGGTTTGTCTTCAGTGTGTGTGCGTCTGGACAAAGCAGATCTCAGCTAGCCTGCTGCCAGCTAAATCAGTGGTCTCAGAGGAGATGTTCTGGGAGGAGGGAACAAGACAGAATATCCTGTCTGCATGATGCCTTTAAGAGGATCTCCCTCTAATCTAGATACTGGTCTGACTCCCAGTAGATTTGAATATCTTTTTTCTTTTTTTTCTCCTCCTGCCGCCGTTCTTTAAGATGGGCGCCATAGGGAACAACAACACAGCTGGCGGTGTAGATGAGGCAGTGGCAAATGGTTTACACGCTGTTAAAATGTTGTTAACAGTGGTCTCCTCTTAACATCTGATGTAAAAATTTTTTTTTTTAACACATTATATGCAGTGTTACTATAGCTGAGTCCACACCTACGTGTTGACATTTAAACCAAATGCGTTTGTAAATGGAATTACAGACTAAACCTGCTTATCGGTGTCCTCAAAGTGCATCATTATGGGGCGGACTGATTAAACCTACAACAGGTTTGTATACCAAACAATGCTTCTTTAAAACCTGGTGTCCAGATCCAGCATGACTGGCAGTCAAATCCATGCATCCATACAGTTTAAAGGATAAACCTGGTTTTCTGGGGGGGGGTGTTGTTTTTTTCTTCTTGTCAACAAATGTTATGAAATAAAAAATGCCAACAATGACTTTATCCTGCAGACAAGTACTGCCTGTTTAGTCGAAGCTTATCATAGCTTATTCTGTGCATGGCGCAGAATATTAAAACAACATGAGTGAGCCACAGTGTTACATTTAAGTGTTCTCTATTATGACGAGCATGGACACTGATATTTGACTTCCCACTGCACTGAATTCGTGGCTCAACATCATCGCCAACAAATTCACTGTTGTTTCAAAGTCTATTTTGTTTGGTGTTTCAGAAAATTCTGTAACCCTTTCTCACATACAAAAGTAGAACAAAACAAAGAACTGTTGCGCTTGTTACAAAAACACTATGAGCCACATCTTTGGAGACTTTTACACTGTGGGAAATTTGCTTTTTTTGCATTCTATTGCTTGCGTTCCTGCCCCTTCACCTCAGTGTGGACTTTGTGGCTGTCTAGGTAAATCGGTGCACTTGATCCTTTGCTCACGTCATGCGTACAGTCACTAGAAATCACACAAAAAAAAACTGCAGGTTTCAAATCAGTCACATTTGTAAGTAACCTATGAGTTTACCTTTTATTGAAGGAAATATCCTCTAAAGGCTTACCAAGGTGAAATACTGAAAAGGATTAAATGTAAGAACAAGTGGCCAGCATGTATTGAAATAAAAGAGAATAGCAGAAATAAAATACACTGAATCTCCAAGAAAATGTCACTTATTAACAACAGGAACAGGGAAATAGTTAATCATCTTGTGTGTTTGTGTTATTCAGTGTGAGATCCCAGTGTTTCTCATCCTAACAAAAGAAGGCTTGAAGGAAAAGGAGGAGCCACTCATTCATTTGTGTGGACAAAGAGCACACCAATAATCCCCTGCTAAAATCATAAAAGCTTGCCCCACCTCTAAACAAGTTCTTCCGCTGAAGGAGGCTTGTATGCAAACACTAACTGTGCCCCGCCTAGCTTTAGTTGCAACAGGTGGGCCAACTGACATGCAAATAAACACTTCTGTTTAAACAAGATCCTTTGTCTGCACTACAGCACCACTGAGTAATTGCTGTTGTCAGTTAATGTCAGTTTTACATAGTCAAATTTAATATGACAGTTTGAAATGTGCCAAGGCCATCTGGAAAGGTTCTTTGTTTCAATAAGAAAGCAATGCGCTGTTTGGCTTAGACAATGTGATGATTTGTCCCTTATATTCATTTATTTAATGGCCTACTGGGGCAAAAATATTCAGATCCTGTACACCATTTTAAAAATACTCCATTACATGCAAAATCTTAGAAACATTACCCTAAAACACTACAAAAGCATTTATTTCTTCTTCTTCTTCTGTTTCTTTTTCTTCTTCTTTTACTACTACAACTGCTACCATCTGGCTTCCACTTGCTAAAACATGCTTAATGGATTAACTGGTGATTGGTCACAGGTGTAGAGCCGAATATGAATCACCCTATGATTGAATTGGATAAGTGGTTAATAATTTTTAATAAGATGATTATGTTCATGTATGAGTATGTTACATTATATTTAACTTCAAAATATATGGATCCCCTCCAAATTTTAAGGTTGACTAAAACGGGAATACTCATGTAAAGCAGGATCTCTAAATTGGATTCTGTGCCTGAATATGTGTACTCGTACTCGTACTCTTACTTAACAGTAAACAGATGGATTAAGCGTTAAGTCCTCTGTATAGGAATAAGTTTGTTCTTAAATGTGAGTAGCAAAAGAACAAAAAAAAAACCTTACGGATGATAAAAACCCAACGGTGCCACTTCTTCCACAGCCCATAAACTTTCTGCTTTAAGTGCAGGTTTTCCATCATTTCACTGTTCTTCACTGAACTGAGGACTGAAATGGCCTCAGGATATGTGTTCTGCTCCGGCTGCATCGCTCTATCCTCAGTGTCAGGAATCAATGACCGCTAAATGTCAGCACAATATTGTCAACAGCTGCTTCAGATGTTGTAGAGTTCCTTTCATTCATTTGGTTGTACCGCTGCACAAACATTACCTTCATGTTTGCTCTCAACACCAAATATGAAGCTATTTCCCTGCTAAAACAGTGAACAATCTCAGTGAGCCATCATGGGATTCAGATATTTGCAGGGTGACATTTGTAAGGTGAAATTGGATGAGAAGGAAATTTTGAAAGCTGACAGCAGAAGGCATTTCCCATTCCTTTGACAGCACCTTATTTTTTTTTAAATTTCCTTAATAAATGTCTCACCACATTCGCTTTCAGGCTTTTTTTCATAATCAGTGTTTTACAAAGCAATTAAATCTGCCCCATTTACAGCTTTTGTCTGCACTTTCTGTGCATAGTCATGTTTTCCAAAAGCACATTTGTAAATTGTAATGAGCAATTTGGAAATGATAAAACATTCATACAAAGTGAAAACTTTCTTATACAAAGAGCACTGCTTGAATATTAATGATTATATGTTGTTAGCTCCCCCGCGGAGGACAGAAAGTAACAGAAACTCAGCGGCTCTAACAGGTTTCCACAAGATTTGACCCTGGCTTGACCAGCTAAACGACAAATGCTGCGCCCATCAGCCCACCCTGCAGCGCTGACTGTTTTATGCGTGTGGTGTCATCTTACCTCTCACTTCTTAACGAGTGAGAAAAGAAACTGCCCGCAGGCTGTGGCTCAGCACAATCACACTTTGATTAATGAAAAGACCCAACACAGCCCCATCTTTCCATCTCTGTGGTTTTAACCCTTCTTAAAAAGTCACAGCAAAAGGTTACTGTAAATGTCATTATGAGCATTTCACAACCTTCCCACTACTAAATGTCATTCTCTTAACATTTTTTTGTCCTGCTTTACTCCAGAGTGTTTCCTTAGTAAAGATTTATATTTTACTGTTTCATGACTTTATTCTTTACTCCTGAAAAAATTCCCCCCTGCCTTTTACAATTGCACGCTGCTGAATAATGCTCTCAGTGAATCTGCGTTCACAGGAAGAGTTTGAAATAAGGGGGGGGGTCTTTGATTTTCTTTTAACATTTCAGAAGTTTGTATGAGGGCGTGTTGAGCTTCCTATCTCTGCATGTGTCTATGTCTGTCTGGGTAAAAGCTAAAGAGTGTCTAAGTCCATGTGTGTCCTGCAAAGGATATTTAATAGGTGAGAGGTTGGTCAACAAGCATGAAGCTTTACCAGGGAAACAGCGTGTGTTTGAATATTTACAACAGTGATCATTCCTGGTCTATTAATACTGGGTAATAAAAAAACCTCTATGCTTTATAGCAATTTGAAAATATGAAATGTAGCTCAATATTTATTGCCTTCCTACAACATTTAAAAAGTCTTTTGAAATCAGAACAATCAATTTCAACTTTTATTTAACCTGCCTTTAATACAGTAAATACACAGCACAGTTTTTAACCAGTAGAAACTTTAACGCACAAGCAGCATAATGTCTTTCCACTGGAGCAATGGCAAACAAAGTAAAATCCTCTGAAATTAGCTCTGTAAGCAGTGGCAGGGCACTGCAAACACCTGATTAAAGGGGAAAAAAAATTCTGTGAACTGTGAAATAATCCAAACAAGCTGTGAGCAACAATCAAAACACAGACCTCAATAAACTTGGTGTTGTTTTCCTTCTCTTTGTCAGAACTTTGAAATTCTCCTTTGACTCTTTCTTAACTCCAAAAAGAAAATACCCTACAATTAATAACTCATAATGAGAAGGCTACATTGATGTTTATGATGAAGTTGAGGCAAATCTTCAAAGATGAGGAAAAACAGATGGAAGCGAGGACTGATTACCAACCAGGTTGCTTTGGGACCCCAAAACTGCAGGGACTACCTAAGCCCAAAGCACACTGGGTTTCAGCTCACTGAAAATCTATTTGAGAATGCATCATTTGTTGTGGCTCTTAAATTAGAGACTGCATCACCACGTCTTCTTTTCCTTCTTTTTTTTTGTACAGGTTTTGTATTGAACTTTGAACAACTAGACAATTCAGAGATACAAAAAGGGAGGAAAACACACTTGTCAAGACTGCTTTACTAATCATATCAGTGATCACTCTGAGCTATTCAGCTGCTTTAATTTATGCACGTCCTTTTGTGCTATTGCTCAGTGAAGAGTTTTTTTCTTTGTAGCCTACATTTCTCTAAAGTGTAGAGCAATATTAAAGACATCAAAGCTATGACATAACATAAAATGTATTACACAATGAGGAAAAATGTAGAAAAAATGTAAAAAGGAAAATTTATGTCAAAGTTCGATGACAGCTTTGCACATATTATGACATTTTTGACCAAATCCAATTGTTGTGTCGAGGTAGGTACTGTAAAACATGGGTTGAAGTCTAATGAGTCTAATGGTCAGTGTTTCCTTCCTAACTGTTCCTAACGCTGTCATATTGAAGCATGGGAGCCACAATAAAAGCTGATCGAAATTCTTATAAATAAATATAAAGTGAAGCTGCTCCAACACTCCCCTTTTATTACCTGCTTTGACATAGGATCTGGACCATCGTTTGCAGAAGCAAACAGTGGCATCTAAAGTGATGCACCATCCAGCTGCTCACAACAACAAGCCACAGATTAACTGACAAGGGAAGCTGATCATCCTGTGAATTGCTGCTGTGTGCCTTTTCCATATTATGCAATACTTGTTGCTGATATTAATAACAATTTGTTAAATCCACAGGCGAACTATGAACATTTTGCCACTTTATTAAAATCTGCTTGTTAACATGGGTTTAGAAAAGTGCTCTATAAATTTAAGATAATTAGCTATAGTACAATGTTCAGAGCAAAGTGAAGGTTGTACTCAGTTTGCACTAATCATGTCCTTCTTTGGGGTGTTATTGTGTTGGCAGCTTTTCAGAATTATTATTATTATTAATTTGTTTTACTTTATAGATGCTGAAACTTTTAATAAGAGATAATGAGTGGGAAGGAATATGAGTGGACTGCAGAAGAGCAACAACTGTCCATGTTTAAGACTACGTTTACACTACTCCGGATAAATTTGAAAACGGCGTTTTCGTCTAAAAACGCTCCGCGTCCACACTATGGTTTTCAGTCGTTTCCGAAGAGTTGTTCATCCACACTGAAAACGCTTATGTTCCTGTACTGTGCATGCATGAAACGTAAGACGATTCGACCTGCGTCATTTCCGTCTGCCGTTTATTTACTTATTTACTTTACATTCCGTCTTCTTTGAAGAAAAGTTATCTGGAGCATGTACAAACTGATATTAATCTTTAATAGGGCTGTCAAAATTGAGAGCAAACAAAACAACTGCTGTACAATGCCGTCCGCCATCTTAGTTGAATTGGTCACATGACTGCATCACATGACTAAAATGCGTCATCGTTTCCGAAAGCCTCCATTTTTGCAGTCCACACTGCGACGCGAAAACGGCGTTTTCCAAAATCTCCACTTTTGCCGGAGTTTTTAGAAAGAATCGTTTTCAGAGGCGACATCTCCGTTTGTGTGTAAACGAAAGGCGCAAACGAAGGGGAAAGTATATGTTTTTAAGGGAAAACGTAGATGTGTAAACAGGGCCTAAATTAACCCA
>VVHJ01026111.1:0-12480 GCA_015107715.1 Tylochromis polylepis
CCCCCCCCCCCCCATCTCTGGAGTATATGCTGATGCTGTGGCATCTTCAAAATTTGAGGTGGGGGTGGGTGGGAGATGGATTTCACTGGGTGTTATTGCTAAAGCAGAAGCGTACCCATTTCTCAGTGCTGTCACTCCTCAAGAAAACAAAAAACAAAACACCTGTTTGTGCCTCCACAGCTTGTTGAATTACAACCAGCACCAAAACAACTTCTAAACCAATAAGCAGCAGCCAGAAGCGAGGCAGATGTGTGCAGCTGCTTCTGCAAACTTTTCTGTGGAGGGGAGGGAGTGAAAAGAGGCACAGCACAAACTAAAGAGCAAGAAATAAGATGGAAAAAATAAATAATAATAGTAAAATGTCTTACTTCTGCCGCCCATGACCCTGCGTCATCTCTGTGGATTCTATATGTGTAGACATATCCTTGGCATCTGCATCCAAGCACACACAAACAGAAAAATCTTTGAGCCATGGTTTCGTATTTCAGTGGTCTTACTGTCACCATCCCTTCTTCTTTTGGGCCTCTTTATTTGATGCTTATTAAGAGACCACAGTTACTCATTACTCAGCCGCTTGCCGTATTGCCTTTGCGCTTGCGTTCTCTTTAAACGTGATGGGATCAATAATCTCTATAACAGCAGAAAACAGGATTATACATGTGTTGATGTGATTATAAGGTCTCAGTAGCAGCCTAGAGAAGTAGAACAAAAGCAGATATTGCACTTTTCTTTTTCCTTTGATTGTACTCACAGCACACATAGGCAGTAGACACCCTCCATGGTGTCACTGTTGCGGACTAGGTAGCACCCGTCTCGGCCGTCCTGGCCCAGCCGCCTTTCTCCCTCATCCTTGCCGATGGGTCCGTGATAGACGAGCAGGTTTTCCATCACAGTTCTTCCCCCAGATGCTCTTTTTCTTCTGCTCCCAAAAGTGCCAACTCTCCTGTCTCTCGTTCCCCACTTTAACTTTTTTTTTTTCTTTACTACAGGAAAGCTTTTTCTTGTCTCTACTGCATATGCTCTGGACTGGGAGCACAGGTAAGGCAAGCTGTCTAGCCTCTCCTTCGATCCTCGCTTCTTGCCGGTTCAAATATCTGCTCAGGGAGCTTGAGCTTTGGTGAGCGAGCTCTCTGATTTCTCTACACTTGTTTACCTACACTGATAGCAGCTCTCTCGCTAACCTCTAACCTTTCTGGCTTGGCTCTTACAGTCTTCCTCTTTCTTTATACCACGCACACATATGAGCGCACACACACGCGCACAAGTAAAGTGTGGGTTTGTCTATCTCTCAGGAAATGATTCTATTTCTTCTTCTTTTTGACAGGAAATAACATAAAAGATTCTAACTGAACATTTCCACAACAGAAGAAAGCACAAGAGAGGGATAAAGTGAAGCAATATCACCCTTTTTCACATAGGAAAAACACATGCTGTGATGATGCACTAATGTGCAGTGTTTCCAGCCTCACTTTGGTTTCTTGTCAGCAGAAGTTTGCTCACACTCTATGGTTCTACCACAGCTTCTATGAATTGTGGAGTACAGTATGGTGTGCTGCGGGCAGTTCGGTCATGGAGGATGTGCTCAGATCTGTAATTATATATACTTGTTTAAAAAACGTAGAATATATCAGAATGATTTAAAATTCCTACTCAACTTTTAAACTGTTGCCTAAATGTGCTCAAGATTCAAATGACAATATTACAAGATTAGATTTGCTGTGATGGTTTGTTTTTTTTCCAACAAGCCTTCCACCTACAAGTTTATGTGGCATGATGTGCTAAAACTTCAGCTCTTTTTGGTGTTGACAGTTTTAATGAAGGGACAGATTTGTCCTATTTTCCTACCACTGGCCTACCTCTCTTTGATACATGCAAAAAAAAAAAAATCTCAGAAATTCTTATTATTTCTCTACTTTAACTTGTAATGGAACACATAAAGAGGAGAAAAGAGAAGAAAGACAAGTCTAATTTGCACTTGGGTGTTCAGCTGAATTAAACTGATATGTCAGAGGAAGACATTTTAAAGCAGATAAAGGAAGGGAGAAAAAAACCCAAAGCAATGTGCTTCTCGGTACTTCTCAGCATGCATTTTCTCATCACATGTCTACACATCTTTTCAGCCACATATCTCTTAGTCTGTCTCCTGCTTAAAACGTGTGTTAAAAGACACTCCCACCTGCTCTGCAGAAGAGCGAGGAATCAGCTAATGAAGCTGTGTGTACAACAAACTCATCCAGCAATCTGTCCCATCAGTAGGAAAGTTCTGTTGTGTCAGATTAAGAATCTGGTGATTAAAATATTCAATGTTTACTGCGGTGACATTACCACAGGAAACGTCAATTTGCTGATAGCACGGTGTCTGGTACTCTGAGCTCATCTGTCATGTTCAGATGTAGGCTTTTTTATTTGCAGGAATGAATGCTGTTCTTGACTGTCATATCACCAAAAGGTTCTGAAAAAAAAAAAACAACCTTCAGAAAGGTTACTCATGTGACTCTGGCATTCAGTGTATTCTCCAAGCGGGTGGCTCTCTTTAATGCGGCTTTTGTCGCGGGTGTCTGTTTTTATACATTCAGAAGTGTAGCCTACATGAGTCATCAGTCTGTGTCAGAGCCATTTTTCCCTCGGCTCTGAAAGATCATGAGCAGTGGGACTTTGGGCCTTTGACTGGGTAAGCAGCCAATGGCATCTCATTCATCGCTTCTGCAGCATTTTAGCGCCATCCAGTGGCATAAAAGCAGGAAATATTAAACTATTTCAAGTAGACTGAAGAAATGTTCCCCAGTTTTTTTGACCCCATATTTATCAGTAACCCCCGCCAAAAACATTCAAGGTAGAAAAGAAGAATTTACCATTTATTCATAAACAACGGCCTTTCAGTGATTATTCATTTAACTTTCCTGCTTATAAAAATTCCTTGCAACCACCAGCGCGGAACAAAATTACACCATGTTGTATTGGCTCTCGGCTCACAGAGAGACAGCCCAGGGTCAATGCAGAATGCAGCAAATCTATACTGGACACAAATAGCAGGCAGAGATATATCATTGATCAGCTGCAGACTCCCTCAACCAACACAAGTGGCTGGACTGGAATGCATCATAAGGATATTAGTATGAGATTATGATATCTGGCCTTGATATGTGCGGAATTCGTGTGAGGCTTTCTGGAAGGGGAGACTGGATGTCCATCTGCCAGGCTGACAGTAATCTCAGCTCTCATATTCCCAGGTGGGGAAAGCTCGGAGTCACAGCTGTTAGAGGGTAAGATGGGGAAAAGGAACATTTGAAATCTCTAGTAAATTCATTGGGTTTCACAAATCGGAAGATGTAGTCATTTTGGAGAACTGTATCAAGCAAAGGAAGTGGCATATGGAAAGAGTTTTTTGCTTTATTTCTTATTCCAAGACTTTACAGAATACATATAGATATATGTCAATTACACATATGATATTTTGGTCCCCAAAAAAGAGGAAAAGTAGACCCTTTTTTGAAATTAATGTATTTGTTTTTATCTTGTTTTCCTCTACAAAAAAACCCAAACAAACAATTAAAGCCCAATTATTAACTTACTGCATTTGCTGAACCATATAAAATATTATTATACAATGAGATAGTTCCTTTTAGAAAAATATAGGGTATAACATTTGTATAAGAACAAACCACACTTAAAAAGCATACTATTAAATTAATACTAGCTAGTGAGAAATCTAGAGCTAGCCTTAGCTAAAGCTAAATTAACAACTAGACTTTTTAAACAATGTGGTCTGATTACCCAACATAGCAACACAGCAACACACTGTAGTTTCTTATATTTCATAGTAATTTGGGCCAGAGGAACATAAAAACTAAAGCAGTGCTTAAAAATTTACCATCTCAAATTAGCATAGATGTAGCTTGCACTGCAGTTTAGGATTTTTTTTCCCCTGCCAATAGCTAACAGATTTTTAAAATCTTTGGGGTTATAAAACGAGCTGTGAATAAATCATCTTTATATACAGCAGCTATGGACAGAGATATGATCATTTGTTTAGATTTGTGTTTATATCCAGATGGTGAATTCATATGCAGTATTTGTTATGTTTTAGCTTTGTTTGTAGTTTCTAGCTATTCCTGGGGGAATATCTTCTTCATTAGCTGCTAATTGCGCCACTCTGTTCAATTGCTAGGCACAAACTGTGTCTGACAGCTGTTTGGTTCTTATCAGGTACTGTACATTAAGTTTGAACAATTTTGTTTTTCCAACACAATTCCTGCTGCAGCCAAAAATGACATCATGTCAGTGACTCACAAGAGATGCTTGATCACTGTCCAAATCAAGTGTGGAAAAAATGTTTTCTGCAGTTATTTTTTGTAAGGCAGAGATAACCTCTGCTAGAATTTGACTTAGTTTTAGTAACAGCTCCGTCTCACACAGCCGAGCTCATTGATGTTCAGCAGTTATCACTGAAGGGATGAGAAAGCCTCCTCGCTGGAGTCAGGGCTGGGAGTTGGGGCAGGTACGCAGAGCCAGAGGGCTCCACAGCCGCCAAGTCTTTGAGGTCACTGAGTTTTCGAGAGAAGGAGCTCAGCCTGGTGCTGAAGGAGCCCCTCTTCTGGCTGTGTTCTTCCCCTCGGGCCCTTAAACAAGCACACAGGCCCTTGCATAAACCTCCTAGACGGCCACGGAAATGGTTCCCGATGAAGCAGTAGAGCACAGGGTTGATGGCCGAGTTGGAGAAACCCAGGCAGAGGGTGAGAGGGGTGAGGTTTTGGATGCTCCAGCTTACCCAGCAGCTGTCCAACCAGCCTTCACTATGCAGCACGTCCAAAAAGGTCACGCAGTGGAAGGGGAACCAGCATAGGAAAAATGCCAGAACCACTGCAGCTACTGTCCACAATACCCTTTCAAGCCCTCTACCCTCCTGGGGTCTGGCCCCGCTTGAGCTGGGACTCACAGAAGGGGTGGGGGGTCTCTCCGATTTATTATAGCCCTCGTGGGACTGCAGTGATTTAAAAGATGACATGCTGTGGGGGTGAGACAGATTCTGCATTCTTACCAACCCTGTATCAGCCAACAAATGTCTACCAATAGCACAATAGCAACAAGAGATGACAAAGAGTGGTAGAAGAAAAGCCAGAACAATCTTTATCCAGGCCAGGGTCCGATACCAGGTATGATCAGGATATAAAATTGCACAGGCCTCCACACCAAGCGCATCCAGGTAGTAGGTCTCCCTCAGAGCTAAGGTAGGGCCTGAGCAAGCACATGCCAGAACCCACACAAGGATGCACGTGAACCGGGCGCGCTTGGCGTCTCGTGCACTTTGGGAACGGAGTGGATGCACAATGGCCAGGTAGCGGTCTATACTCATGCATGTGATGAAGAAGATAGATGCATAGAGGTTGAGGTTGTGGAGAGCACCGCAGATTTTGCAGGCTACTCGGCCAAAAGGCCAGTTGTAGCCCTGGGAGTAGTAGATGGCCCACAGCGGGAGCGACAACAGGAACAGCAGGTCGGACACACAGAGGTTCAGCATGAAGGTGTTAGCTACTGTTCTCCTTGAGGCACTAGCATGGGCCAGGACACACACTGCCAAGGTGTTGGCTATGGTTCCCAGCACACAGATCACACTGTAGATGGTGGGGATGACTGTGGTCATAGGCACAGGAGACCAGTCTGAGCAGAGGGGAGCAGAGGGAGTCGGGGAGGTGTTCGCAAAAAGCGCCGTCATCGAATAGAGGGAAGAGGTGGAGTTGAAAAGGGAGAGGTCATTTGGGATTGCCATCATGGAACTGGATGTACCGTTGCCTCACACAGTTTAACTTCCCTCCTTTGAGTTTCCCAAGGTCAGCTGGAAATAATGCAAAACAAGAGCATATTTAAAATTCAGCTGCCTTTTATGGACAGTTTCTCTACACAAGCATCTTTATTTAGTGCGAGCCTTTATTAGGTGTCCTACTATCTAATCAAAGCAAAAATACATTACACCACACTTGATACATTGAAAAAGGCTGTAATCATCTGGCCTTTTGTATGGGATTACTGTAAAAAACATCTTTCTTCTATTAAAGAATACATTTTTGAAACAATTATGATTCATTTGGGAAAGTTTTAAAAGTGTTAAAAAGCATAAAAACTGATCTTGCAACAGTGTACAAGTGAAAGCACTGCCAACTGCAAAAATAAATCAAATTCAAAGCAAGGAATCATACGTACATGGAAAATTACATCATCGACTATGCTGATTCCAATAAAAAATGATTCTGATGGTTGAATTTGTGATTAGAAAACAGATAGAAAATTCTAGCTCTTAGATCAGAAAAGCCATTTATGATTTCTTTACCTGATGTAATTGAGCGTCCAGTCCAAACAGTCAAGCTCTTTTTCAAAGCTTCTTTTGGCTAAAATCCATGTCGTGACAATTTCTTCTTGACCCCTTTAAGAGAAATCTGCACAGCTGAAGACCCCGGACTGTATCATGCTTATGAGTTGGACCGCCTGTGTGTGTTGAGAAAACAACCTCCAGACTCTGAGAAACCAGATGACGTTGGGGGTCTTATAGGCCCCGGGAGTCTCTTGATGATTGCACAACAGGGAAGTTGCTGTACGTCACACACCTTCATCACTACCAAGGGGCTGGACTGTACCTGGACATAAGCCAGCCTGCACAGAAGGAGAAGAGCAGAAAGAAATAAACTTGCTCTGTTTCTTTTTTTTCCCACTGTATCCTTTCTTTATCCCTCCCCACCTTCCCTCCAGGAACTTCTACCAGAAACTAACAAAATCAAATCAAGATGTATGTTGTAGTAAAACTTTGTCTCCAGTGACTGCAGCCACACAGCCACATGTCATAACTGACCATAATAAATGGGACGCTGGCGTGTTCCGTGTGTCAAACTTATAGCCCTAACTGCCCCCGACGGGGCCTCTGACCCCAGAAAGAGATGCTGTGTTAATTAGCAGAGCCTCGCACTTTGTGTCATATTTGTCCTGCTGGCGGTCAGATAAGCCATGGGAAATATTTACTCTGTTTGAGCGGAAGTCAAACTAGCTCCTGAGCCAGAGAGAAAAGAGGGACGTGGGGTGGGGTGGGGAGGCACAGTATGGAAGATGGATGTGGAGGAAGATGAGCAGGAACTGCAGGGAGTGAAGAAGAAGACACGAAGGCAGAAGGGAGAGAAAGAGGAGGGAAAGGAAGGAGAGAAAGCGGAGATTCCCTCCAGTGGTTTTTCATTACGGCCTCTGGTGAAAGTTAATGAGGGATATGTGCAAAGCTCCAAGACTGATTACATCACAGCTCCTTTGATCAACAGCGCTAGCATGAATCTCTCCCCGCGCGTGCAGTTTGCACCTATGCTTCACTATGTGTAGATGTGGGTGCACTCAGTCTGTCGTGCGTTCATAGGCGCCAGCGTACTTGGATCTGTTTACATGTGTGCGCACTCTGCTCCATTGAGCATCTATCAGGACGTGATGTGTTCTAATGGCCGTGGGAAAGATGACAGTGAGGATGAGGGATGAAGGCGAGACAGAAAGCAGAAGATTCTGAAGCCCACAAAATGAGGAGGTTCGCTGTGGCGTGTTTGCAGGATATGAGAAACTGGGAACGTGCTGCAACTTGCAAAATAATTAAAATGCAATAGCTTTTGCTTCTCCAGAATGGAAACTTTGTCATGCACTGTTCTTTCACTGGCATGCTGGGTATGCACAGTTGTTCTCATACTCGCACACATCATATTTTCATGAGGAGCCTCACAGATAATAATGCATTCCCAAGCACCATAAAATGAGCCTTAAAAACCACGTCTTACGTGACATACTTAAGGGACCCTGTCCTAAAGGTCACTAAAGCTTTAAATCAACAGTCCTCACAGAGACAGGAATGCAAACACACACGTACACACGCACACATAGATAGACAGAAGCCAAAGGCCCTTCCTTAGTCATGACATGCAACAACTAAAAACAGAAATTTATGCTTTCATGCTGGCCAACAGAAATACCAGATGACAGAGAAAGCAGAGCTATGTCTGTGCCTCTCACCAGTTCCACTGTAACAGATTGATGAAGCTTTCCGTACGTCTCATCAGAACATATTGTTCTTTTTTACTCTACTAGACTTAGTATGTCTTAAAATAAATACACAGAAACTAAATAACCACATAGCTATAATATATAAAGGGAACCCATTGTGCTTTTTGTTACTTTTTGCCATATGTATACGGAGTTACATTGATAGGTGCTCTTACTAAACAGTGACAACAATGTGGTCATCTCAAACCATAACTGTGGCTGTGAGCACAGGAACCTCACCCACCTGCTTTTCAAACCTAATATTTGTGACGGTCAGCCGAAGGAGGGTGGTGTTAAATGGGGAGGATGCAAAGTGGTTTGAGTGAACTTTAATGTAAGCTTAAAATGGGTAACACTATATAATATGGCTCCAGACTCAGGGCATAATTCCCCTGTAATTGAATGGAATTTCAATTATTTTATTTATATTTACAAAGTAATTTACTTATAAAAACACTAGACTAAGGAGGCGACAAGTCAGGCTTATAGAGGAAACAAAGTAATTACTATACAGTTTGTAAATTTAAGTACTGATTAATTTCCTGGTAATTTAGGGGAAAAACAATCTTGCATTGTAACTATGCTGTATTTTTTGTTGTGCAGGCTGTAGTATGGAGTGACATCTTTATTTTTTTACATCATTTTTTAATATTCATTACATTGATGGGCATGATGGATTATTTATTTATTTAATTGTATTTTTCTTTTTGCTATACTTAAAATTACTTAAAGTAAAATGTGTGTCTCCTTAGGCCCAGAGGTTAGGCAAATTCAGCATACTTGTGATATAAGATGAGGAAATATTGTTTCTTTTACCACTAAATTACCAGGAAATTACACAGTATTTAAAATTATTTCCACACTACTTAAATTTACTTAAAGTATAATCAATTTCTATTAACATCAAAGTAACAGAAAATATCTGTTATACAGTAGGCCATGTCATCACACATGTAAATCTAATTTAATCTGTACATTTTAACGTTCTGCTATTAGGCCTACGCGGCCGATGTACTGTAATTACAGTGTTACAGCGTCATAAACACAAATAAGTTTAAAAAGTTATTTGAACCTTCACAGTTATCAAGATAATTACATTTTGTACAGTTATTATGATGTACCTGCTTTGACCTCTGTTGTGCCTTTGCACTAAACAGATTGAAAACACTGTGAGGCTGTAAGCAGGTTGAGAGGCTAATTTCAATTTTAATTCTCGTGGAAGGTCTGTGTGGCGGATAGTGAGCAAGATGATGACATGGAGGATGATGGAAGTGAAGAGAGAGGAAAAGGAAGGTCACCCTGAAGGTAATAGGAAGGACAGAGGGTGCTAGAAAACTGCCACAAAACTGACAACTGAGCTTTTTTATGTCACTGGAATCATAGATATTTAAATAAAAATGAGGAAAATAATACAGTCTTAAGCTTTATACTCCAAGCAAAACTCATTTAACTGTAATTGCAGACTGCAGGATGCTGAGAAATGAGAGTTTAAATATGAGATTTCAAACAATAAACAATTCACTGCTGGCTAATGACCTCTGTAGATAGTTGTGTGCAGTTGTCAGAAAATCAGAAGATATGTGAGAAATATGGCTCAAGAAGGGAAGGTGGCTCACAGATACCGATTATGTAAAGGGCCCAGAGTTCTGTGCTACACCCCAACCGCTACCACGCTGAAAATTTTTCAAAAATCAAAATCATTGTCTTGCTCAATCCCAAGCACACACACACACACACACACACACACACACACACACAAAGCTTACTTTCCCTTAATTTCTTCATCACAGAATGTTTTCTTTGACCTTTGTCAACAATTGGAAAGGCAATCACACAATATCCTATCTGCAGACAATCAATTAAAGTGGCTCACGGTGAATTCACTTTTCAAGGCGGTGATTACACGTTAAAACGAGGCAGTGTCTACTCCACGTTCAGAAATTCCCAACTCACACATTCAGTCAGGCTGAGTGAGACTGAGCATGTGTGGGAGAGCAGGAGGCTGTGTTTGTGTGTCTGCACAGGCACCAGATAAGGAGAGCAACAGATCAGAGAGCATCAAACCTCGGCTCACCTCGCAAACCATTGCTGGACATCACTCTCCCAGCTAATTTTTTTTTTTCACAGTTCATTTTTGTTTGGATTAAAAACATGACATTTAATTCATTATTATTATCATCATTATTATTCCACTAGCGTAGTTTGTCAGGTCTTTCTGTTTTCTGTTTCCATGGCGCTTATTAAATAAAATGATATTAACAGCTGTAAGGAAAAAGAAGAAAAAAATACAGCCGATATCAGCAGCCTGAAAAACGTGCCAAACCCTGCTAAAATCAGTTTGTTGCTCTTGAGTAAATTGTTACCATCTGATTTAATCCCACACTCACAGGAAAAGCATGTACACATGCTGGCCTGCATAATCAGAGGAGGAAGTTGTGCATCAGTAAACATACATGGCTTCCATGACTCTTGTGTTTATGGTTTTGTGCTGATAAATGTGATATGTGTTTATTTGCTGGTGGTGGAGGCGATGGGGAGGTGTCCCTTACTGAGCAGACCCTGAGAAGATAACCACCGCAAAACCATAACCCCCATAAAGTCCTCTGTGGAAAATCCAGCTCATGGGGTTGAAAGGTGAGAGGTCAACATTGTAGTCCCCCCCCCCATTTCCTCTCTGCTGGTCAAAAATCTGATCTGAGAGCACTCTGGCCTACATGCCGGAGTCCAGTCTTCATATTAATTCTCAGAACACGGCTGTAGCCGCTGTTCGTGTGGGATGCTAGGAGGAAAGGGGACCCTATATATGAAGGGGACCCTTGAGGGAAGCCAGATGAAGCTATACTTAGTCACATCTGTGTGTGTGTGTGTGTGTGTGTGTGTGTGTGTGTGTGTGTGTGTGTGTGTGTGTGTGTTCAGAGTGAGAGACGTTTGGAGCCAGCCTACATTGCTTGTAGGGCTGAGGGTTTCCTATATGTGGTATTTGAGCTGCCTAGTGTGTGTTTGCATCTATCCTTAGCTATCTCTGTTTGGCCAGTGAGGTATTTCACAGAACCGTTCAAAAAGAGCACAGTGAAATGTAATGAACTAAACCAATTAATTCCAGATAATAATGAGCTCCTCCGTTGATCCCAGTGGAGAAACGTTAGAGTTTTCTGGAGGTCAGGGAATGAGCTGTTACTGGGCAATAAAGCAGGGAGGATACTATATGAGTATTTAATTGACTCAGATATTCTACAGCACACAGGGATGTGATATCATGCTTTGGCTACATAGTACTTGTTAGATGAATACTGTAAATGCATTGGTGATTATGGTCTTTTCACAAAACTTCTACTTAAGGCCATTCCTACTCAATACAATGACATGGTGACTTGATAAAGTATTTATCTCAAATGCTTTCCTCTTCCTATCATTTTTTTATTCATATTGCTTTTGATTTTATGTTCATATTGGTAAACCTGCTATATTTGATACCTCTGTGATAGAGTTTTGCTTTTTTGAGCCTTTCAGTCATTTCTCTTCATCATCTCATTCCCTCAGTGTGAGACTGTTCAGCTCTTAGACCATTCTGAACTCTTGTGCATGACCTTATGCTGAAACAATGTAAGAGACATTCACGTTTGAAGAGTCCAGTTATAATTGAGGAAAATTAATTAAAACCAACTACTGACACTGTGCTATTTATTGTAGTATTTAGTATTTTTATTTCAAAACGGATCAAGGTTCAAGGGATTTAACTTAGCATATGTTTAATGCTTTCCACACCTAGCACCTACCTTTCCATACATAGCTTACTTGTGGCAGAGACAAAAGCTGAACTTTGTATTTGCAGCTCTTGTCTTTTCTGTGTAGACATGCTGGTGCTGATCAGAGGAGAAAGACACACACCAGGAAATGTCTGCTGTGATAAGAGTCTCATCATGAAGAGAAAGTAGCATACTCTACACCATCAGGAAATCACAAAAATCATGGTTGGCTCAGTGAATGCTTCTGAAAAAAAAGAATAATAAACAAAACATAAGCAAAACAAGTAAACCTAAACCAAGCTTACTGATTCATTCCAGTGCTGTAAGATTGGGTTCGGTTTAGTATAATCTGATTCTGCCTTAAATTCACTGCCATGTATTCCTATTTCCTCTGCTACAGTCTTAATTTATCCAGTATAATCCAGTTCGAAATGATCCACTAATTCAGCATAATCAGTTTGAGACTCACATGATCCAGTTCAGTTCATTACAATCTCATTCACTCCCGTGTAATCTGGTCCAGAGCAGCTCTGTTCACATGGTGTGTTAGCCACAGTGGGAGACCTGATCCAGTCTCTCCTTTTTTCTCTGCATGAATGAAGTTATGATTGACCTGATTGAGTAGACAGATGGAGGAAGGTGTGTGTGTCTGCATGTGTCCGTCTGCACCAGCAGTATA
>VVHJ01026114.1:0-20033 GCA_015107715.1 Tylochromis polylepis
GCAAGATCTGAAAACTGCTGTTCACAAACGCTGTCCATCTAATCTGACTGAGCTGGAGCTGTTTTGCAAAGAAGAATGGGCAAGAATTTCAGTCTGTAGATGTGCAAAGCTGGTAGAGACATATCCTAAAAGACTGGCAGCTGGAATTGCAGCAAAAGGTGGTTCTACAAAGTATTGACTCAGGGGGCTGAATAATTATGCACACCCCACTTTTCAGTAATTTATTTGTAAAAAATGTTTGGAATCATGTATGATTTTCGTTCCACTTCTCACGTGTACACCACTTTGTATTGGTCTTTCACGTGGAATTCCAATAAAATTGATTCATGTTTGTGGCTGTAATGTGACAAAATGTGGAAAAGTTCAAGGGGGCCGAATACTTTTGCAAGCCACTGTAGATCCATGGTCTTGAGCCTGCTCTTCAAAAGACATCTATTCTAGACTCTCTTCTTGCCCACCTAACAGTTTTTTTTCTTTTCTTTTATGGCCATTTCCCCACATATGCTGAGAGAAATTCTCTTTCAGTGAAATGTAAAAGAACTCCAGTATTTGCCTGGATGTTTCATGATGAAACATTAAACTGGATTTGAATTTCAGTCTGATGTTTAATCCTGTTGAATGATTCAAATCTTTGCAACCTTCTCTGACACGGTGAACATCTTTGTGGTGATCATACCAAAACTTTAACGCCACTAAATAAATTCAATAACACTATTGTTCTAGAAAAATAAATACAAATAAATAAATGACACGTGATTTGAGTCACTCCGATAAGGATGGTGACCTTGGGTGTGGCACACATAAGAGCATAAAATTTACAGAATAAAGTTTAAAAAGAACTAAAAAGAACTCATATTACCCCTTCATTTCTAATAATATCCAAACCCAGAGACAGCCATTATTTTTTTTTTATTTTAGTAGTTCCATTTCATCTTAGTCTCCAGCTAAGCAAATGTGTAATAGAACATTGTATTACCGCAGCTATAACAGTAGCTGATCATCTATTGGTAAGTTAGGTATTGATATTATGATAGCATGCTATCATTTCACTAGAATGAGATTGTACAAAGTATACATATCTAAATGGAAGATTAATAAAACTAATACAGTACCTCATTAGTGAATATTGTCTCTGCATTAGTTACTCCATAAGTATTTTCATCAGCAGTGGCGGTGAAGACGAGAACTCCCATGTTGGGATGCCATTTGCAGCAGTATTGATCAGGAGAGCAGTGCTTTCTTACATGGAAGTGTGTCACATCATCACATCTACCCATCCCCTTTCCTAATAAGGACTGTGGAGAGGTGTATAGCATCTTGCGATCCTTTTATCTTTGATTTGTTAATGACCTTTAGATGCTAGCAATGTAAGGAATGTGAGAATGTTAACCGTTGCTCATTTGAATCTTCTGTGTGCTCTGGACAGCAGGCAATGTGTCATAGATTTCAAGCACTCTCTGAAGTGAGGAAGTTAGGTGTGAATTCAAAAATACCAAGAAATAACAAATGAGAGGCTAACATCACCTTATCTAATGTGTTGGGATCAATCTAAATACAGAGCTAACCTCAGCAAGGCTCACACTAATCTTAAAGTACAGATTCCTTTGTTATGGACAATGCATCAATTGTTCCAGAATCAGGAAATACATTCAAAGATTAGTGTGAACATGTGAAGCCCTGCTGATCATTACAGTATTTTGTGGGCCTTTAGGAGAAATTAGACTAGATTAGATTTTGCGGTCATAATTGCTCTGTGCATCAATGATCAAAATTAGACTCCAGATTTAAATTTTTAATAGTTAAGAGAGTAGTAGGAAAATTCCATATACGTGATGTTTTTCTAAGCCCATAGATTCGTTGACAGTGCTAGGTAAGGTAAAGCACACTGTTTGTTTAGGCCTACAGACAACTTGTCTGTAGCTACATACAAATCCAACAGACCAATATGTGAGACAGTCTGGCTGCCCCTAACTCAACAAACATTGTCACAGCAAACAAATCTGCTCCCAATTTTAATGTGATCAAATAAATTACAGAACCACTTTTTTTTTCATGGGCTATACACTTTAACTGAGACATCCAGCTGGCTGGTGCCAGAAAGAGAAGCATACAGCCAAGATATTTCTCCTTCAGGAAAAGCTCTGTGAAGTCATCCTTTCTATCTCTGTGACAGCAAGGGACTGAGAAGTTTTGCTGTCTCTAGAAGCTCCCCAAACAGCATTTTGATACAGTTAGAGCAAAGGCAACATGATTATTTGTGCTGTTTCCTTCACAGTAAATGTGCTCTGCTGCAGGGAATGGGAGTAAAACCATGACATGCTTGTAAAATCCATGATGTGCTTGGGATTCTTTGCCCTTATCACCATGTGGGTCTTTTTTCCAGCTGGTTTTTGAGGCATAATGCCCACCCCTCTTGTCCTAATCATGCCCTCTGCATGAGAAAACCTGGCAGACCTCACATTCAGCAAAACCTGTTGATAAGTGGCTAGTATTGTGGCAGGGATGAAGCCAAGAGTTGAGTTTTGGGCAGATGCCAGGAATCAACCGTAGTTGGAGAAGAAAGCAAATAAAAACAAGTATGAGATTTAATTGTGTGTGTGTGTGTGCGTGTATGTTTGCACGTGAATTGATTTAGAATGTTTTGATCTTTGTTCAAATAAAAATGTATGTCACAATAATGGCAGTGTGAAATTCATACATCCAAAACACTACTCAACACTACTCGTACTGAAATATTTTTTTTCTCAAGGTTGGGTTGGTGGTTATCCAGTGTATGGTCCAGTCAGTGGTGATACTCTCCCCTGTCCTCAGTATTGCCTCCCACCGTGCCCCTTAAAGAGCAAGGGTTCATGGGAATGACCAATGGGAAGCATTGCTCAGCTCCTTCCCACAGCCAAGAGACAGCTGTAATCCTTTAACCCCTTCCCCCATATGAGTTTTCAAAAACACACACAAATACTGTCTTCATCACAATGGAATTTGTAGGTACTCACATTTGCGCACGTATACAGAGAACACATTCCACACTACAGTTCCTCCCAGTCATGCTGTGATACTGAATTGATGGTGTTTCTGCTGCAGTGCCCTAGATTGCCTATGAACATTCATCACTGGACCCTCCATTGCAAGCTGTGGCCACTGGCCTTCACTCAAACCCCTTCCCATACTGCCAGTTGGGCACTAATAAAACAAACACATTGCTACATACACTGTGACCCTCTGAGTATGCATATTTAAACTCGCTCTACCTCTACCTCTTTGAATTATATTCTTCCTCATTCACTCTCCCTCTATCCTTATTCAAGCCTGTATAGACCTCAATCCTATTTCTTCTAAGACTTAACCTCTCTCGCAGAGATGGCCAGCCTCCTCCTCCTCTCTACACTTTTGTTTATTTGTTTCTTTATGCTGCGTGATAAAAAGGATTTGTGCAACAAGAGTAGCTGAAAGGGGTTGAGGAGGCTGGAGAAGGGAAGAGAAAGAAAGGGACTGAGTAAGAAAAAGGATGGAAGGAAGGTGACTATGAAAGGGTTGAGGATAAGGGCTGGAGCATGGAAGGGTAAAAGAAGAAATACTATTTTCCCCATATTTAAGAAATTCTTTATTTAAACATATTGTGAAATAATTTGCCAAATATACATCATGTTTCTCAAGGAAATGCTGTACTTTATTACTGCACTTATATGACTGCATATTAGGATATCCTATTTTCTTCCACCTCTCCAATTCAGGGCTGCAGGGAGACAGGCAAGTACACTCTGGATAGGTTGCCAGTCTATTGCAGGGCTAACACAGAGAGGCAGACAATTGTTCACACTTGCATTCACACATATGGCCAATTTAGAATCACCAATTAACCTAAACCCATGCATGTCTTTGGACCGTAGGAGGAAGCAAAAGTACATTTGGATATATTCAGTATAATTCTTTTTTTTCTTTTCTTTTTCCTCCCACTAAATGCTTGATACTTGTATTTTATGTATGACTTTAAGTCTTCTATAATATACAGAGAAGTTTAAGTTTAGACTCAGGTTAAGGATCCACTGTGTTTTTTTTTCCATGCAGAGTTAATAGATTTATGTTTTATGTTGTGCTCTCGCTCTCATATCTATGGCTATGTGCAAATAAGTACGTAACAACATAACAAGTACTGGAAGACTTGTGATACCGACACCAAATTTTAGTTCCTAAATGTTTAAACTAGTGGGGTTTTCTTTTTTTTTAGTTTTTTTTTTTTAACTAAACTAAATAAATGTGGATGTAGAGGGTCAACAGGAGTATCAGCAGTTAGCAACAAATTAGTCTCACACAGGTAGTAATATAGCCTGGTTAGATACAGACTGATCGGAATGAAAATGAAATTACTAACTAACATTTGTCAACTAGTGATGTTCCAACATTAAATGAGCACATCATTTTCAAAAATGTAGTCTTCAGAGAAGCAAACTGAAAGAAGCTTTCTTCCGACAAAGTGGGTTCAAGATGGCTCTCTTTCGTTCCAGTACCATCATCACTCAGGCTTCCTGTCTCTCTTTTACGCCAGCCATGCGCAACATTAAAACCACTGACAGATAAAGTAAATAGCTTTTTAATGCAATGTTCAACTGGGAAAAGCTTAGGTTTGATCACTTATATGGATGTAATATTGACAAGCCAAACTACATAAATATTGTTATATTCATCAGTCAGGCATCTGCAGTTGCATCATTCTGGTGAATTTTTTTGTGTTAAACATTTTGTTGCTGTTGTTGTTTGTTGCCACTGCTTGTACTGGAGTGGCGATAAAGGCAGTAAGAAGTGTCACATCACCTGCACTGCACAGTACATTTGTGGCAGTAATGTCTGTAGTGTATTAAGTGCATATTAGCAGAGAAATAATGCATGATTATACAACTGTACATTTGAAATGTAATTACTGTAGATCACTGAAATTAAAAAAAATGATGAAGAATGAAGGATGTTATAGTCCCTAAAAACATCGAATAACATCGAATACAAAGTAGGGAGATGTGAGTCTTAGCAAAAAACTAACAAAAAAAGGAGAACACTATGAACTAACCACACAAGGGTCTGCTGGATTCAGGTTTCTTCCCTATACTAATGTTAACAAAACTAAACTAATAGAGCCAAAACTGAAAACAAGACAGCCGGTAACTTCTAACCTAACTCAGAATAACAAATCTGCAAAAGCAACTGAGGGATAACAGTGGATGTGGAAGTAGAGGTGAGTGAGAGAGAGAGACATCAGACCAACCGCTATGCTCTATTTTCTCTGACTTTAAATATGTAATGGTGAGCCTCCTGCAGCCAATCAGAGAGGTAGTAGCAAGTTAATGAGAGTGATAAACAACAGGATGATAGATGTCCCGGCACACTGAGGCATGAAACATGTTTAACATGAAAGGGTATTGAATTTGCAGTGTGAACTGCTGTTTTAATTTTTTTCATCTACATCTGCTGATAAAAACATTTGTAACTCTGCCATATAAATACCTTTACCTCTGTTTTTATTCTGTCTGGGGTGTAGAATGGGGTCATGTTAACAATCCATTAAAATTTGGCTTACATCCACCGAGGTCTTCGTGGTCAACTTAATGATTTATTGGTCAAAAATTGACAGAAAGTCTCTGACAAACTATGACTCTTACATTTGCGGTGCGCACTTGTAACATATAGAAAATAGTGTATAAAGATTTAAAATATCAAGAGTAATATATTGAACTGAAGGTCAAAATTATGGTAATCCTATATAGAGCAATCAAACTATGTTTATCACTGCCATTGTTTGTACTGACAGCATATAGATAAAAAAGAAATAATAAATGGAGATTCTAAATATCATATTATAGTTTGCATCCAAATATCATGTCACATCTGACCTTTGGTCTCACTACAGAAAGTATTGTCAAGAGAAAGAGAATTAAGAGCTACCAAGGTAGTTAGAAGCATACTGTAGTGATAATATTATCTAACAACCTCAAATTATTTATGTACACTTATTTACAAATAACTAACTAACAAATGAATAAATATTTAAGAAAAAATTTACAAAATAGTGAAATGGATGCTACACATGTACTATATCCACATAAATAACACAAAAATTATAGTCAAAATTATGTCAAGCATATTAAAATGGGGTTCAGAACTGCAAAAAAAATGAAACAAAAGCCTGCACTGTGCACTCTCGGACAGCTTCTTGTTGTTTATATGCAATAAAACAAAAACAACAACTATTTTCTCCTCACAGAAATGTCCAGGTTATGAATATGCAGAATTCTCTCCATGTGTTTGTTGTTTAGAGAGAAACGGAAAAGTCCAGAGCAATTCATATGTTTTAATCTGCTTTATCAGTTTACCCACTGTGTGCAAACAGTCAAAGTTTCCAAACATATCTGATTGTGAGCCTGAATCAGGCAGCAGCCGTATCTGCATGGCCTTAACAGTTAAAAGCTATTATTAATTATCGCATCAGCATGAATTACACTTTACCTGCTACTCTTTTTGACACGGTAGAAAAGTACAAAAGAAAGAGTTCAAGTGGATTTCAGGGAGAAAACTCACTTTTTTCCCCTTAAACTACGGTGTTGGTAGTGGCCTCCAGTGAGAATAAGAGAAAGATAGTTTGAGAGAAAAAGAGTTTCTATAGTAAGTGCATTTTTGCGTCTGCCTGGTTGAGCATGGAGGCGTTAATGTCTCACTAATCACATTAACACACCGCACTCACCCAGTCATGGGGATGGAACAACATGTATTTTCTTTGTGGCTTAGGAATCCATCCGCTTTTGCTCAGACAGAAGCATTATAGCGCTAGCAGTTAAAAACAAAGGTTCCTTGATGGGATCAGGGGAGCTATTGAGAAGTACTGGTCTCACAGTTAGCTGAAAAGATTTACCATCTGTTTAGTGCTGGAGGAAATTGGACATACAATACAAGGAGATATAATATGAAAAGATCAAGAGACTGCATTTGCTGACAGTCAAGGCCCGACTTAAAGTAAGATAGAATCAATTTTGAGAACTGAGAGGCTCAGTGTGTAGAGGAGCTTAGTGGTGGATGGCTCTTCAGAGCTGTGGCTGTTATAGCCAAAGGAGAAAGGAGTTGGTGCATTCAGAAGCAGTGGATTTTTTTTCTTGAGTTAAATAAGCAGGCAGAAAGGGGATGGAGACAGAATGTACTGGTGTATCCATTCAGCATTCTATCATAAGCTCCTGAAATATACAGCAGCAAAGCATGGAGGTACTTTATCCCCACAAAAAAAATCTGAAAACATCCTGTTTTGGTTTAAATCACCTCTTCCCAGTGTTATCCGCAATGAGAAAGTGGATTAATCACCATTTAAATAATAAACATTCCCAAATCACACCCCTGGAGGCTCTGGAATTACTGTACAGTAAAACCGCTCAAATATGCAAAGAGACAGTCTCAATAGCATTAGTGTTCACTGCCACCATCATTACCGCTTAACTGTCACTTCTGTCATTTCCACACAGTCCTGTTCCTCATGTTTTACTGCCCTTGCATTCTTTACCATCATCTTTGCCATCTAAGAAGCAGGACCTGACGCTTCATCCTGCCCACCTCCTAATGTTATTTGGCAGAACAAAAGCTTCAGAGCTCATGGCAACGATCCCGCCGAAGTAAGTTCTGGAGCATATGAGTTGAGTTGTGCTGAAGGTAATATTGCGGCTCTCAACAGTGGCTGCCTGTGTGTCAGGCTATGGACGTAGAGAAGAGGATGTTTGTCATGTTTCCTTTGTTTGCTGTGCATTCTCTTCTCTATATGCACGCTCCTCTAGTGTCTGGCCTGTCTGTCCTGCTCCTTCTTGGCTTTTTTATTTCACTTTCTGTCTATGGATCCTCACCTCCCCCTCATATTCTCATTCTTTGTTTGACATCTCGTTTTGAGTTGTTTCTTTCTCTCTCTCTCTCCCATTCCCTCTCTTGCGCTCTCGCTCTCTCTTTCTCTCGTTCTGTCTCTCTATTTCTTCTTGCATCTCTTTGATGCCCTCATAGTTGGTTGAATGACTGAAGCCATAAGGCTGTTCCACCCACACATGTACACTGAGCAGAGCTGTCCTGTGCTGTGCTGTTGATTCTCCTGCTCAACCCATGTTAAAGAGAAAGCAGAGTGTGACTCAGATGCTAAGGTGGGTGGTATGGGCCCAGGTGGGTGGTTAAATAGGCTAACTGTAGCTTCAGCTCACTCACTCTTACACGGGAGATATTCTGATAAGTAGCTAAAACAGGGAAAATTGGAGAGGCGAACAGCTTTGAAATGTGATTTACAGTTCAAAGATTGTCGCTGTTATATCTCTAGGTTGTTCTGGAGACAAACCAAAGCTCTTGATTTGATTTGCAGGGATGACTGTTACTTGCTATGATAGCTTTTCTCAGCCTCAGAGTCAAAATGACATTAGCAGATCAGCATTATCATAATCATCCAAACCATGCAGCATTTGGAGTTATTTTCATATTTGCCGCATCACAAGAAAGTGTTTTGGAATGCATACGTATAAATGAAATGTTTGATTTTATTAGAGGGTATAAAGTGATTGAATGAACCATGTTGAAACTATCAAAAATGAAATCGGTGACACACTATGGAGCGGCACTGACACATACCTTTTTCTGCATGTGTTTGGCTCGTGTCAAGATTAACATCTAGATTTTTTTTGGTTTGTTTTTTGTTTTGTAAAGACAAAGGTGATTTATGAGCTAAGGAAATTCAAGTTTATTAAACAAAATTCATGAATATGATAACCTTTTGCTGGAGGCCCACGAGTCAAATGCTGATAGACAGCACAGCTCTTCCCCTTTAGTGGAGAGGGTTTAAATTTTGCCTTAAGTTATAGATTTGGATTTTTACTTCTACCATGGGTAATTCTCCCTGACAGCCTAAAGTGACTAAGTAACATTGCATGCACTGAGGGAAACGGCAACTGGCTTATCTTTGAACGTGATTATCTTTATATAATTTTGGCTGTCTGTAAAGCAGTGTGTGAGTCACTGTCTAAGGGCTATGTTTCATCTCTTTTCTAAACTACTCAAAACACAAAGAAAGCGGTTAGACTCTTTCACCGTGCACCGAAGATTTGCTGTACACTTTTCATATACACTCATGGGCCACTCCATTAGTTACACAACCCTAGTACTGGGATGGATCCCGTTTTCCCTCCAGAACTACCTTAATTCTTCGTGGCATAGATTTAACAAGGTGTTGGAAACATTTCTCAGAGCATGCGGTCCATGTTGACATGATAGCATCACACAGTTGCTGCAGATTTGTCAGCAGCACATCCATGATCTGAATCTCTCGTTCCACCACATCCCAAATGTGCTCTGTTGGATTGAGATCTGGTGACTGTGGAGGCCATTTGAGTGTAGTGAAATCACTGTCAAGAAACCAGTTTGCGATTATTTAAATACTTAGCTCAAGGCAGCCATTCTCCTCTAACCTCTCACATCATGAAAGCATTTTTATCCAGAGAACTGTCACTCTCTTTTTTTGACCATTCTTTGAAAACCCTGGAGATGGTTGTGTAGAAAATACTAGTAGATCAGTAGTTTCTTAAAAACTCAGACCAGCTCACCTGTTAGTAACAACCATGTTATCACTTTCAAAGTCATTCAAATCATCTTTCTTCGCTGTTCTGATGCTCAGTTTGAACTTCAGCAGGTCATTTTGAACATTATTAGTCCTTTTTTTTTGTATTTATACAGGTAAAAAGCTCATTGAGATTAAAAATCTTATTTCTAAAAGAGACCTGGCATCATGGCAGCAAAAGCCAAAAAAACATGCACCACATAACTACATAACAATGAAAACAAATACAATATTCTATACAGACATGTGAAAAATGTTTGTACGTGTCTACATGCCTAAATGCATTAAGTTAATAATTGGAAGGTTGGTGGTTCAATCACTGGCTGCTCCAATCTGCATGCCAGATACTGAATACTGGGATACTGGGCAAAATACTGAACCCCAGGCTGCTCTCCAATGGATTCATCGGAGTGTAAATGTTTGATAGAAAATATTTAGACACAGGAGGAAAAAAAGTGCTTTGGTGAATGAGACATGCTGTTTAAGGTGCTATATAAGGTTTTTGCATTAATGAGCGGTTGAATAGGGTACCTAATAAATGTCAAAGTGAGAGCAGTTTGAAATGGGAAGCAACTTTTTTACACTGCAACCAGTAAAAGTGAAGGTATGTCAAAAATTGTTACGTTACCACAGATCATGGGTTAAATAAAAGATGGTCGGGTATTTTGTATCCAGGTGAAAAATGACAGTTCATTTTTGTCATAATAAAATATCTCATTTTCCCGAATCCTAGTCATCATCTCTTTTCTGTCTCCTTCTTCACAAACCCACTATTGTGAAAGCATTATTTTATCAAGTTCAAGCCATCATTAACTGTGAGGCTGTGATATGTAACACTGTTTATGATTTCATGCTTTGGATTTGTCATTGTTAGTCCTTCGTTCCTCGTGAATACAAAGGAGACTCATAGGAGAATAACGATCAGCAAAGAGAACTTTGTGAATGTAAATATTTTCATACTCACCCTCGGAAAGACTTTTTTTCTATCAGCCAATTTCCTTACTTGTTATGTTATCTGGCATGCATACACAAGAAACACATAAACAATGTAAAAATAACAAAATAACATTCTTAAAAAATAGATCTAGAGGGAGAGACTTAATGTGGAAATAAAATGAGACTGCATCGGGTAAACTCCACATCTGAGGAAATGTGGAGATGGCGGCTTCTCACACAGGTCAAGCACATGATACGCTAGATAGGCTGCACAGATAATTGTTTTGAAGACCACTTTCTTACAACTGCTTCTGAATGATGAGATAATAAAATAAAGGATAAAAGTGAAAGATTCCCGCTGTTCAACTAAGTGACAGCATTTTTATCAGCTTGTTTCGGCGACAATATGTTCCTCTTTTACAAAACAGCACCTAGTCTGACGAAGATATCACCAGCCCTGTCTATCTGACACCCGCAACCATCTGTTGGGAGCCTGTGGTGGAGCCTTGATGGCTGTGCATTTGAGTGGTAATTGAGCTTGAAATGTGCTTAATAACGATTGTCCTGCCTAATATGCCACATCAGGAGCTCAGAGCACCGTGACAACCCAGAGTAGCGGAGACAGGCAGGCAGGCAGATAGGAGAGATGGGCAGAAACCACAGTTCTTCTCCTCATTAGCCTCCAATAACTGGGAACAGCCTACATAAATGCATCCATTGGAAATGAGCGAAAAGAAAGTTAATAGATTAATAGTTCCCATGAAAGGCCATGATACATACCAGTCCTGATATGTTGCAGTGATTGTGAAATTTATTCAGATGCGATTGTTTGATTTGACCGAATGGTTACAAAAAATTACATGTATATATTGATTTTCTGTCATATGTCTTACTAGTGACTCGGGCTAAGAATGAACATATAACTGCATATTTAAATCAAAATGCCTGGGCCCAAATCTTTTTTTCCCATTTCTTTTCTTTTTTTTAATCTCAGGTCCACCCAAAAAATCAAGCGTATAATTCAGCAAAACCAGCTGAAATATGCCCCACCTCTTGAACTGGCTGGATAATGATCTTCCTTTTGAATTTATTTGTCATTTTCAAATTGATCTTGGCTGCCCTGACAACAAACGCGTCCTCTGGGAACAGATTTCTTGAGTTATTAATGGGTTTAAAACGAGTTGTATATAATAATACAGTGTATTCTGGGATGGGGACGCTGCTCACCATGACAGCTGCCCCCAGGAGACCATATGACAGTAAGGTACTTGTCAACAGCAGGTTATAGACAAAAGGCAGGCATCTTCCCAGTCCGCAGGGGACAGTGTTCAGGATCAGAGGGCGTGATATCCTGTCCAGTGCCCCTGCTGAGGATCCAGAAAGCCCTAACTTCCTGCACCTGTCAGGCACCGCGGGGAGGTTGGTTTGACAGTCTCACACTTGTAACACAAGTAAACGCCTCTCTCCTGAGGTGTTCCTGTACAGTAATCATCGTGGTTTCGGTTTCAGATCTATAATCAGTCGTTCAAACTGACAGAAGCACTGTGTTTATGTCTGTATGTTGTGCTGTGTTGAAGTTGAAGCGATTGGGGTGCTTTAGGTTTGGAAGTGTAATTGCCTCACAAAGTGAACTGAGTCATGAGGAAATGAGCATCCTCAGAGAAAAATCTGTCTTACAAAGTAACTCATATACACAACAACTAGATTCTGCTGGTGAGGCATTACTTATTCCCTCTCAACTTCCCCTGCTATTCATTTTCCAGTCTGTTCAACTTATAGTGTGTGGGTGCCGCTAACTCGCCCAGCCCGCATGTGTAACCTGCTCAGCAGTAGCTAAATGTTACTCTGGGGATATAGCTTCATAAGAGCAATGCCATGCATCACAGAGACCACATTTAAATACCAAATATTGCCCATTCATTTTTCCCTCTCCAATCGTGGAGAAGTGCATGGCACTGTGTTTAGCACAGGCCAGGGGGATTTGAGCAGGCAAACAGATGGGAGCTCTGAAAAGGTATGGATAAGGTACAAATGCAGGAATGGGAATCCCCTTGAGAGCATCCTCCTCATTCTGGCACCCACTTTCATGGTGTGTTTAGTGCCCTACTCCATATGAATAATGAACACACCCTCAGACTGATTGTGTAAAGCTTTGAATACAAAGTGTGTTATGTGCTATTTGTTAACATAGCGATAGAGTAGTTAAGATTTCTCTGTTTGCATGTTTTACTAAAGAAAGCCGGCCTGTAATGCTGTTGTTTTAAATTAAATATTACTTAAACTGCATATATTTTTCTCTCTCAAAGTTATTTAGATTTCCTTTGTGTGAAAAAAAAAACAAAAAAACCTAATTCAAAAACAAAAGAAAGTATCCCCTCATATCTCCTGAGAAATATACACTATGTGTATGTCTGCACAGCAATCATGGCAATCAGCACTCTTATTTCAGGATTTGTCCAGACTGTACAGCACTGACAAAACACATGTAGGAGCAGAGCCGACAAATCTGGATACAAGATGGGCACTCTGACCTTCCCTTGGCACGCCGCCCACAGCCTGCAAACCCACTCAACATGACGGTTATCTGTGCGTCTCTGCTGAAATCATGGCAGGCATAATTGCGCCTCCTGTCCAAGTGCGAGAAAGATATTCTTAAGGACCTTTTCTCTGTTCATCTCAGTAAGACACGACAGAACAAGAGTACTCATCCTCATCTGTGGATCAGACCCCAAAGGTCCCTTGCTTTAGTCGGAAATGTAATGAGACATTGTTAACTCAATTTTCACAATTTTCAGAGGAAATGAAAAAAGGCTTTTCTGTGGGACCGCGGAACATCACTACCCTTTAATTCCCTTGTGTGGAGCCTGATGTGGGTGAACAAATGTGGCTTTGACACTTAAAATGTCACATTCATAACTAGATGTGGTAATGGCCTTGCAGCAAAGTAGCATTCTTCCTCTAATATTATAATGCACACTATTATACATAACTGTGTTTATGTTTATACTTGAACCCCTGACCCCTACAGTAAGGGGATCTGGTGGCTCGTTTATGCTCAATACAATGTTGGACTCAGTGATTACCTTTATGTTGTGGCATACATTTCTGTGATGATGAGATAGATCGTTTCTGGAATAATTTTACCCTGGCCATAGGATGAATTATGTGAAAAACTTATGTGACTCATACTATGGTCTTCCCTGTCACCAGCTCTCAACTCGACAGTGCACCTTTGGAAGATTTTGAGAAATCATTTCTCACTGCCACTATCATCAAAGCACCACAGAGGGAATATCTTTCAGGTGAAAGACATTTCAAGAGTTCTAGTGTAACCGGTGCACATGTGTGTTTCTCTGTGTCGTGTGTTAGAGATGAAATGATGGGACAAGAAGCGATCTTGGCTCGCAGCTTCGCTCTACGGACCCTGCTGCATACCTGGAAAAGGCTCTGCCCTGTGAACACATGTATGTGCTGCACACATCCACATGTCTTAATCAATATACAAGGGGAAATGTGAAAATAAAATAATTAAAACTCGTTACAACAGCAGCTTGGAAAATAAGTGTCAAGGTGCACTGAAGCTCTTCTGGCAGCACACGACAGCTCAATACAAATGTGTGTGTGTGTACTTGTTATTCAGATACTTTACATTTCTTACATTTTGTTTCAGTAGACAAAGGTGATGTGTGCATGTCTGTGTGTGTGTGTCTGTGTGTGTGTGTATAGGTCAGTAAGACAGATAATTAACCCTAAACCCTGGTTATCGCTGTCTTCTGGGAGGTAAAGGCATGCTTATCACAAACACTGGTCATTCTACACATGCCCTGAACTCTAAACAGCTTTCTATGAATGCAAACAAATTCATTACCAATTAAAGAGAAATACAGTTTTAATGTGTGTCACACTGTCCTCTGAAAAGACTGGGCACCCTTCAAAAGCACCCCCACTAAAAAGGACAGTTCTTTGTACCAACACGTGTTGTCAAGGCTGAGGTCATGGTGAACTGTGTCACTGTAAGCCCAGAAAACAAATGAGGTAGGTCTATTATGCCAAATCCTGGTTACATGGATACGTTTAGGGAGACACTGGGGTTGTCTGCTTGAAATGAATTGTACACCCTGGATGGCTGGCAGAAAACATGAGAGAGAAAGGGTCTGATTGTACCCCTCTGTCATCCTTTTATCCCACTTCCAACTGAAAACACGTCCATCAGCTAACACAACTTCTCCATTTGGCGCTAATGAGTGTCTCACTCACTAGCGCATACAAGGGGTAAGTGTGACCCTTCGCAGCGGACATCCACACCCACTAGCTATAATGTGGCCCTCTCATCCACTACAGCCTGCGTCTTTAAAACTCACACACAAAACAAAATAACTACCAAAGAAAGAAAGAATGGAGAAGAGAGAAGGGAGGATTTGCTGCATGTACACAATTTAAACCTTTCATCTTTCTCTAGATTATACGAGGGGCACATCACATGCTGTATGCATATGAATTGCTCGAGGAGGCAACTGCTGGTTTGAAGATGCTCGCCTGTCAATCTGTTTCACACATGAATCCTTGTGGTGTGATGTTAAGCTGCTGGCCTGGGGGCCACAAGAGAAACACACCATTGTTTTTCCTGTTATTACTTTCACTACCGCTTCTATGTTTAAAATCTCAAGATTTATACATGTGCATGTTGCTCCTTTATTTACAGAATGCATCAGCCCATGCAGACAAAGTGTGTATGCCCAATGGGACAACTGTAAGAGCATGGCATGGGGTGCAAGGGAATGTGTTTTTTTCCTCAAAAACAGACTTGCTGTCACTGCTGAGAAGAGAGATTTAAAAATCACTTGTGTCCTTGGTAACAACATACTTTCCAAAAAGGCCAATATCAGCTATTTGATCACTCCAATCAGTGAAATTACCAACACAATTACATCATCAGTGCAAAAACATCAATATGCAGTTCAGCATTTATTCCTGCTGAAATTGGAGATGTTGTGTTGGTAGATAATTAGCACTGATGAACATTACAAAGCCACATTTGGGTATGACACATGAACCAAGTGTTTGGTAGTATTCAGCTATTAGCAGGCTTCAGTTAATAACAATCGCTTGATTTTCTCACTAATAATACTGTGGCCATTTAAGTGAAATGCAGAAAAATAGGAGACCTGTGTCACTACTAACAGAAATCCCTTTTACATTTTTTCATTGCATTGTTACATTTCTATGGCTGGGGCACCCAAGAAAATGTTACAGTATAAAACACTTTTTAAATGTGTATTATCTAAGCCATCTCTTTGTCAAAACATTGTTTAATTATAATCAAATTTAAAAGGTAACAATTGAAATGGAAAGAAACACTTGGCAGGTCGACAGACAACTCAGTCTGTAAAGCCGAAGCTATAACACATCATTACAATCATCTATCCACCCCCCCGTCCTTCCTCATGACTAAATAACTAAATTGATACCACCAGAAAGCATGCACTTCACTGCTGACACTGTGAGGGGGATTTGGTCCTGCGGGGATATAAATACCTTTCCGAATCATGAAATGCCTACCACTGAGAGATGGAGGAGAGGCCAATCAGGTGAATAATGGCCATAGTTTTTACACTGTAGTTGCAAATACTGGTTGCCATCAGTAGTAATGTCCACCTTGAAAAACCCTAAGTGTGCTGTTTGATCAATGCTGCCTGATGGGAAGGGAAAATCAAGCCCATAAATGGGCCCTTGGATGCTAAAAGTGGAGTAAGACCTGAGGGACCGAGCATTGAAACGTATGGTGAGAGGTATATTGATGGCTGAGTTCCGAGAAATCTAAGTGTTTGACCCTATAACGCCTTCCCATATTGTAAAATCCACGCGTTGTATACCTTTGGATGTATGTTTTTTGTGCTGCAGAAAAATATGCACAGGCAATGTGCATATATGCAATAAAGATAATCTGTCCGGTGGCAGTACAGTGCTGTGAGACCGTTATGACCTTCCGACATGTCCCTGAGATCATGTTTCCGTGGCTGAAAAGTTCAACTCCTCAAATGGAAGAAAGACTATAGCATTCTCTTAAAGCAAGCAACAAGAGCAGAAGAAAGGAAAAGAGAAGAATAAAACAAAAACGAAATAAGTAGCACAAACTTTCTCTTCTAAGCAAAGAAGAAGGCATGTTTCTGTGTCACTGTTTTCCCTTTTCATGGCAAAGGGAGGAGAGCCAAGGTCGAGCGTGTCAGTGTGAGTCAAGCCTGAAAGTGTGAAGACTCCAATTAGACATAGCCTCGGGTCTGACTCCAAAAGACAAGGATAACACACACCCCTCCGTGAAAATGTGCCAAACAACGCATAGTGCAAACACAAACACAAACGCGCGCGCACACACACTTGCACACACCACATGTCTTCATGTCCCTGTTTTACATGAAATGCATGTTGATACCACAGCTGTTTGCACCCCATCCATCATCTCTAGCAGGCAACAGGCAGAATTATTAACAAGCAAAATCTGTCATGCCCTATTAGCGCAATAAGGAACCTGCTAAGGCAAGTAAACAATTTATTAATGTATGGCTGAAGTATCTAATTATCATGTGTTTGAAAAAGACCAAATACTTATGATTTCACAGTCTATTTTCACTTAATTGAACATGCTGTTCATAGGAATATCAGAGCATTGATTATTTAATGAGTACAAGGAAGATTTACAAAGTTTGCTGCAAATCTGCTTGTAAAGCTTTTTTGTGATGACATGACATCATCATTGATTTTTTTTTTTTGTATTTTTGAGCAGTACTTCTTTTTGGTGGTGCTTTAAAAGAAATAAATAGGACAGAAATAAAGAAACTGTGATACTGTACGGCTTGTATATTGTGCAAAATTAAAGTATTGAGACAGCAATGCAAGGTACTGCATCGTGGTCATGTGCTCTGTATACCTAACAAAAATGTATAGACCCATGCTAATCTATATGTTCTTATTGTTAGTCAGTTGCTTCTCAGTCCTCTAGAAATCTTGTTCACACCTTTACATTAATGAAATAAATAAAATTAACTACATTTCCGCTGAAAAGGGGTATTCATTCCTCAAGTATACATATCCTAATTCTCTTTTGGCTTAGATTTTTAGTTTAGAAGTTAGTTTAATGGCAGTTCAAAAGTGGTTTTTCATTTGAGTGTAGGATTGTTTTGTTACTGAAAAAAACTGTAAAAGTAGATTTTGACTGGGATGTGATAAATTCTTATTTTTAAGTTTTGCCTATGTCGTTGAGCAAGATTATTGCAAATGTAGCTTTCTTTCTTCCTATTTTTATCCATACAATCTGGATGTGTGAATGGTAGAAAGTGCTGTGAACATATCATAGAAAGTAGCTTGCGCTAATAAAAGAGTCTTGTTACAAATACCTGCTATGATGCATGGTTTGGAGACAGTAGTCTTGACAAAAATAGAGGATGCTGAGGTGGTGGAGGTGGTAGAGTTGAAGATGCTAAGATTTTCATTGGGAGTGACCAGGAAGGACAGAATTAGGAATGAGTATATCAGAGGCACAGCTCAGCTTGAGCAGCTTGGAAACAAAGTTGGAGAGGCAAGGTAGCGATAGCTTGGACATGTGCAGTGAATATACTAGACAAAGGATGTGGAATATGGAGCTGTCAGGCAGGAGGACAAAGGAAAACCACAAAGTAGGTTTGTGGATTTAGTGAACAAATGCAATGGATACGATGAGATAAAGGCTGATGATCTGTTGTGGTAACCCCTAAAGGGAGCAACTGAAAAATTAAGATTCTTGTTACAAACTAAATAAGTGTTTCAGTGGCTCTTGGTTTAGTGTAACGATGACAACAACAGCTTTTCAGTCATGTGAATGGTTATAAAATCACTAACAAAATCACTAGACCTGGTCTTGTTCTGAGTTTTCAAATCATCTGAAGAGATAACCTGGATTAAAAAAGGATGAAAATATGCTAACTCAGCATATTATTTGAAAACGCGGATTAACTTAATCACCAGGATAATATAAAAATAGTATAGAATAGGAAAAAAATAGACAAGTTACTATGAGTTTTTGATAAAATGACTACTTCTTAATTTAATGGAACAATGCAGTTTATACTCCATGGAGCAATTTCACAATCACTTTTATTGGTAAGTTATTGCGTGACATATGTCTTACATATGTTGCATATTACAAGAATGCAAAATGAACATATCTAAAAAGTTCGCACTGTCACTAATGGCAAAAGCAAGAACTTGTTAGGCTTATGTTGAGGTTACGTTAGGTTGAGGCTGTCGAATGTGAACCATAATGTATCTTTTGTGGAGTGAAAAACATATTGCAACATAACATAATATACACATGACATGATTCACACAGCAGAATCTCCGCTTAACTGTTATTAGGAGAACCGTTTTCTTGGATCATTACATTTCATTTGTCTATACATTTAATCACCCCAACTAGTTATTTAGTCAATTCCGTATCATTTGCTTATGTTCATTGATGCCTTGCAGAAGCAATGCATGAAATACTCGGCAAATAAGTGCAACATGAGAGAGCTAATTACAAAACATGCTCACACGCAAATCAAAGCAGATGTCCCGTGTACAGTGGGAGTTAATGAGCCGTGAATGAGAGGCAAGTGGAGGTGTCTGTCCCTATCTGTGCAGCCATGGGCTGTGGTTGGGACACATCTGGTACCTGCCCCCCTCCTAACTGCACCTGTGTTTTAGAAACTCAGGGACAGTTGTGACAGAACTACAATTATAATGTCAACCTTTCTACTAGTACCCATCTACCGTTTGCCTGTTGCAATACAGAACAAAATTGAGTTGGTTGTATTAATATGCTGTCTTTTTTTATTTCAAGATAAAAATTTTAAAAGATTGCTGAAGCCTTTTGTTTGAGTTAGATGAAACAATTGTATTATGCTAGAGTAAGGAGGGATTATTAGTGAAATAAGTAGCATGGCCTTGTTCAAAACTAACACACTGTATTTGCTTTAAATAGGAACAAAAATAAGTTTATAGTTTATGTTATATATATGTCTTTATTCTTATGCTTTAATCACCTATACATTCCTAGCTCAGACTTAAGAGTGGTGTTGGTTTTTATATCAAACACAGGAAAACAAATAATCTGCTTCTTTAATGTAACTTGTATGGGCTCAAATTGTGTCATAAATATTTTGTACTTGTAAATCAGGATTTGTATGTGTAAAAAAATTTGTGTGTGCGTAAAAAAGATTTGTATGTGTAAAAAACAAATTTGTGTGTGGACATAGCCAAAAAATGCCTGTGAAACTGCACTCAAGTTTCAACTTACAAGTACGAATTTTGACTTCCTTTAAGCTGATTGGTCAATGTCATGTCAATCACAAATTAAATTAAATTCACGCAGAGGAACTCAATATGATCAAGGTTCAAGGGCTGCTGTTGGTAGGACTGCACCAGCCTATTTTGAAGGTTTTGGAAAACGTGCCTTCCTAAAGCCACCTGAAAGAAG
>VVHJ01026116.1:3661-21148 GCA_015107715.1 Tylochromis polylepis
AAAGAATCACAGAATGGTTAAGCTTAACAACTGTTGCATTTCACCCTTGCATACTACTTTTGTTTTTGAAAATTTCTCTGTTTTCACATAAATGAACGTTAAGTAACCTAGCAATAATTTGGGATAATAGAAAAGACACTCGCCTTCCATATCAAATGTGTAGCATTTCACTGAAAATAAGTACTAAAAAGTGAAAGTTTGTTGAATATCAATGTATTTGTACTTTTAACCAGTCTGACATACATTTTGATACGTTAACCAATTATATCTCATTTATACATATGTGTTGCATGTAAGCCCTATGATGTATATCATTTACTGTTACAGACACTGCAGCCTGCACCATGCTACTCAACTCGTCCCACGAGCCTGTACTATAATTTAACATTATATCTGCAGTAATATCATATGCATGGGATATATAGAAGTTATGAATAATTAAGTATGGTAAAGTAATATTTGTATTTGCTGTTGCATCACTTACGATACGCACTGTTATGGACATTACAGTTCTGAAAAACTCAAGTTTTCATACATATATGCTCTAAATAAGATTCATATAAAAAATTCTCATTAATTATAAGCTTTGTTTTATTTTAAAAAAAATCTAACATTTAATTGCTTTTAAATAAAAATTGCAAGAATTTATGAAAAATTGCAAAGTGAGTAAAAATCCCTCGCTTATCACACTCCAGTCTGCAAAAGTATAAATATCAGGTGGTTTTTCTTTTTTTAAATGTTGTATTTAAAAACTGACATTAGAGGAAATGCAAATATGTTATATATCATAATTTTGAAGGTATTTGCAGCCATATAACCCATAAAACCCTCAACATTAGCTCAAAATTATATTATATACTATGAAATGTGTTACACAGAATCCTCCTCCCCCCTTTTTTGTGTGTGTGGCTGACCCAAGCAAAGGGAAAAAAATTGTTACATATCCTTACTATGTTAGTCAGTTAATATTCTCTACTGAATTGTAGCCTGTGTTATACTAAGACTGAGAACTGATTGATAGGGTTTCTTTCTAATATTGTAAGGTCTTTACCTTACAGTATAAACCACCTTGAGTTAAATGTTATTGTGAATTGGCTATGTAAATAAAATTGAATTAACAATGTTAGGGTTGGTTTAGTAAATTGCTATGTCATCAATTTTTTTTTTTTCTGTAAACCAAACACAATTTCTGTCTTAACATTTAGTCGATTTAAGGCAAATGTTCAAACAGTAGTGAACACACAGTCAGCAGCAAGTCCCTGTGGTAGCTTCAGTCTGGGTGAGATTAGTATGTTTGAGTTACTGTTGAAGGAGCTCCTGTGTACACTTGAAGCCTGACATGAAGCGTCTCTATCGGGAACAAGCTGTCTAAAAAGCAGTCTCAGCCCATCACTGTTATATAATGCTACGACTGTCGTTTATGAGTAGCACAAAACGCATTGTGCTAGATTTAGGTTTTACATAAGCCATTTTTTAATGCTTATTGCTGCAAATTACAATAATTATAGCACAAAAAGGAAAGCTTGCAGAATGTATAAAAGCGCCACCAGTAAGGTTTCACTATTAACAAATGATCATGATGTTTTAAAAAATTAGGATGGGTGTGTATCTGGCAAAGGTATAGAAATTCAGAAACATTTCCATAATCATACAATAAAATGCTGAATTGCTAATTTGTTGAATGTGCTTGTAGGTTCTGGTCTGTAATATTTGAGATTTCTAAAAGCAAAACAGATTTTTAATCACTCGAAAATCAACTGGATATACAGGGAAAGGAAGAGAAAAAGTAGTAATGGAGTCAAAAATTAAATCCACTGTATAGCCTTGGAATCAAGTGCAATGAGTTTGTGAAGGTTATGTTTATGGTCGAGAGGGATCATCCATCCATTTGTTCAGTTTTAAGCTTTGGATTGTGCTGTTATACTGCCTTGAACTTTTTTTTATTTTATTTTTCTTTTTATAAGGAGTTAGTGTTTATGTCCACCCTCTGTACCAGACCTGGTGAAAACCTAGTATTTACAGTTAAAGTTGGAGAATGGGGGGGGGAAAAAAAAAGAAAAAAAAAAAGAGCGCATGCACTTTTTCATATATTTTCTGAACGAACAGGGGCTCAACTTGTATATGTTTAGTGGTATTTTAAAAATGAAGGTTTTCCCAAATCTTCTTGTTTCTTATTTTCCATCCGTGCCTGTACAGGCTGTTTTCTCACAATAAAACAATAGAGTCCATTGATGGCTGACAGAGTTAGTTAATCAGAGTTGGGGTGAGGACTCACCATGGCACGGTCATTGTTTAACTGGACAGAGAAATGGAGACTGAGCTCACTGCTACTGTCCTACAGTGAAAGCATTGAAGCTCTGTCTGCGCTGCTGTTTATTCAACAGGGGTTATCTCCTACACTTGATAAAATGCCTTTAGTTTTGTTTATGAATCTGGCAGAATAGACTTTTCTAGAAAGACATCAGTGATTCTTAAGAGCACAAATCTCATCATCAAGAAGACTGTGAGATGCTGAGAGGTTTTTAAATCTTAGCTTCGCAAAGTAATTTGTTCTGTGGAATAGCAAAGGGCAATGTGGCGACGTAAACGAACACACAATATTAATTAGTGAAATCTGTGACAGTTGACAATCATATTTGGATATCTCTGAATGTATCAAGGTATTGCGGGCACTGAAATGAATAAGTAATACTCCTTTATAGTGAAACAGGATTTTAAGGAACGGCAAATGTTTTGGCATTTTTCCTGTAAGAATCTACATTTTTCTTTGCAATATGACTTTTACAGTAGACTACAGTACTTCCATCTGTAAGGTCTTTCATTGCTGGATTATGACAAGACAAACATCACTGTATTCATTAACAATGCGACCTTTGTTTATTTTATTAAAAAATGCAAAGCACTGACTGCTTCTTGTTGATTATTATTCACTGAGAGGAACACTGATTTTCACATGGCTGTAGAAATAAAAAAATAAATAAAATACCAGAGTCAGATGTATAAAGAATTTGAAATACTTTAATCCTCTGCTCTGAAATTTATGATGTATAAAGGACAATGGGACTGTAGCACTGAAGTGACTGTTATTCTTGGAAGTTAAGCTGGTGTAACTTTGTAAAGCTCATAACTGTGGAGCTGTGTCATTAAATAAGTGTTAACTTGACTTGCATTCCCTGGTCACATTCCCCTGGTCACTGGAATAATAAGAAATTTCAAAAACACAATGTGTAGCGCACTGTCCAATGCACAATAGTGCAGAGAAATCAACTATAGCCACTACAAGAGTATCAAGTTGGGCTCACTCTTGGGGAAAAGAAGATACAGCAGTGAGAGATGTTTGCCTTCAGGGTTTACTGCAAAAGGAAAAGATCATGGCTTGGATTAAAATGGACCCTTTTAACAATGTTAATCACGTGTTAAATCTGATTTTAAACAGGCCATTTTAACCATTTAAGACAACCTTCTCCTTTGCAAAAAAATAGGTTTATGTGCATACACACATTCCTGTACAGTGCACCTACTACATGATATAAATGATTACGTTCTACATGACACTTTTACATTATTTTCAAAATAATAAATACTTTATTTATCCCAAAATTTGGGGTATTACTCAACTTAACTAGTTTAAGGATGAGGCTTTTCATCTGCACTATAGTTTTTGACTAGCCTTTTTATCCTGAGTCATTATATAGAAGACATCACAACATTACAATTACTCAGTTGCAGTGATGGTCCTGGAGCAACATTAGTTGTGACACGGCCGTCTCAGATTGTTCCACCTGCTAATTCTGCTCATTTATAATGCTGAGAATACTGACCAGTGATTCAGCTGCTAAAAGATCCAAGCATGATGATGCTGGTCACAAAAGATCCTCTAAACGTAAGATGTTGTTTATTTAATTGTTTCACTTATTTCATTCCAGAATTAGTTTAGGTGTGAAAAGTGTAAACGATAAATTTCCAGTAAAATTCTTCTTATAATTTCTGCTTTAACTGACTACAGTGTAACTAAGCAGTGAGCCCACGGTGACTTTGTTTGGCTTGAGATACAGTGCACGGGGATTTATAGTTGTGACTTTATTAAATGCACCCAAATATAATGACATTTTGGCAATGGATTGCTCACAAGCAATAAGAGTGGTTCCTTACTTGACTGATGCAGTTCCACTCATAGGGTTTAAAAGACAAAAATATTTTAAGAGAATGTTGTTTTATATATGATTGTGTGCTGATGTAACAAAAGCTTTAATATTTTATAATGCGGGCACATCAGAATTAGTCAGCCTATCAGAGCTCTCTACTGTGGGGAATAGCCCTGAATAACGGCTCCATTCCCAGCTCAGCAGACGGTGTCATTAGAGCACACCAAGCCTCAGAAACATCATCTTCCACCATGGGACCACCCAGTGGTATGACTCAAACTCCCAGAGACTGTTACTTTCATCTTATCGTGATCCACTAAGAGGAATAAAAAGCATCACTTTGCTCGTGTATTGCTGCTGTATACAGACAGTTTGATGATTTATCATGTTTTCTTCATGCGAGTATTTTTTTTTTCTCTTAGACAGCCTTGTGTAATAAAATTTCCTCCTCCCTTATCTATTTATCTCGAGTATCATTTTCAAAATGGCAGAAATAAAAGCAAAAAGATTCAGTGTTTCCTTTGCGGTGCAGGTGTGGGACTGAGCAGTGCTTGGTAAAGACTTGTTTATTACAGGGTGTTTGTGGGCTGGATGTACCTTGAGGGATAGACTGTGTGCTTGCATACTGGATGGGCTGAGGAAAATAAACATGAAAGAGTCTTTTTGTACTCCTCGCTCATCTAGAACACAGTGACTTTAATCTATGTGAGAAGCACAATTACTGCACCCATCTACTTAAAAGCAATTCAAGGATCTCCTGGCATGTCTTCTAAAATGACCAATGACATTTGTGTTTTTGAATTACACATCTCAGCTACTAATGAAAAGAATGGCCCATACACCTATATTGTATGTCTAGTCTTTTATTAAATGCAAGTAGTAATGTTATACCCTGAATTTTCTTTCTAAATGCATTATAAGATTGAATATTCACTTTATCCAAGCTGTAGCTTGTTTTTTTAGTGTTAATTAATCTGAAGCAATTCAACCATCCAACAAGCAGTTCTGAAGGTTTATACTATAGTTTTAGTTGTGTTATAAGTAACAAAGTAGCGATTTCTTTTTAGTTTGAAATCCTACTTTATTCAGTGAGATTCAGCTGAATGTGGCCTGCAGTGCTTAAAACTGGTGCAAAGGTTATGCGTTACATTCAAGTCTCTTGTTTAAGCCGGGTTTTGCAGTGTGTGTGTGTCCACGTGCATGTAAATGCTCCTGTACTGATCACAGATGGGTTGCAACTTCCATCAACCATCTGGCACGTCATCTCATCTCCCTTCAATAAAGTCAAAGACACAATAGCCCCTGCCTCCATTGTCTGGTGTCAGCTTCCTCCTATAAAGTGTTCTCAATACAAAGTAAAACACAGCAAACCGCTAATCATTAACTCCAACAGGAGAGCAGGCTCAGGGCAGTTGGGCCAACAAGAATGACAATGATCAGACTTCTAATGAGTATTTCTTTCAGAATTGTGTCAAATATACCGACTTTCGGGTATAAGCTCCGGTTTTATTTTGTCTCAAATTAAAAGGCATTTATTGTACTACGGTTAAACCTAACAGCACCTCAAATGCAGTGTAGCTTCCAAGCAGTGAACATGCATACTTTATCAATAATATAGTTAGTATCCCTTTGTCAAAACGACGAAAGTATTATGTCAGTCCATTTTACAATTTCAAACTCACCATGAAGAAATTGAGAGATTGATAACACTATCAGGACTAGTGCATTGCTAAAGGTGACCTTTTTTCATCTTAGCGGGCAGCACTTTCCCATGAGACGGAGAGATGGCTCAAGATGCAAAGCCTTGATTTAATTTCCTGACATAATATTCACAGCCACTCAACAGACACTGCGCTTCCAGTGATGGCTCTGAATTACAATCACACCCTCTTCATTTCAGAACGCTTCGCTGTGGCTGGTCATCATCTCAAAAAGCTGAATGAATCTTGCAGCGCTGGCTGCATTTCTGACATTAATGACAAGTTTTTCAGTTGAGAGAGAAGTATATTGAACATGTTGTGCAAAGAGGAAAAGTCTTATTTTACTGTCATTCTATCCAAAAGATAAGGGTTGACTTTAGCAGTTTATTATTAAACTGTTGTCTTTTTTTCCTACCCCTAGGTACAACCCGCCCCCCTAGAGACGGAGAGGTCCCAGGGGTAGATTACAATTTCCTGTCTGTGGAGGAGTTCCTAGAACTTGAGGAGAGTGGCACGCTACTGGAGATAGGAACATATGAAGGTGAGGAGGAGGATGATGATAATGATCATAACTGGCACTTCATGTGACTCATGATTGCGCAGGTGTCCTCATTCTCCACAGATACAATGAGCATAGCAGCCATCAGTGTTTCCTACATGTAGGCAGGCTACAAAAGCATGCATTCAGTTGATTCTGATTATACAGTGCATGATGGGAGGAGATGCATCCAGGAGACAGCAGGTCACCCCACATCTGGCCCTCTCACTCTGATTAGGACAGTGCTGTGCAGTGCTAAGTCTCATACTAACACAAATCTGTGTGTTTGTGTGCGTTGTTGTGGGTGCATGCATGCTTGTTCACAAGGCAGTGTTATGCAGGCCTAAGTCAGATTTGTGTGTGTGTGTGTGTGTGTGTCGTGTGCGTGTGTGCATGGGCTTGGTTGGGAGGGAATGTTACGACATTAATCTGCTTGGCACCGGCTCTGCTGTTTGTTGGCACGTTTCTTCCTTTCACGCAGACAATGTCAAATACCTATCCACAGGAGGCTGTGGCCATTCACATTAGTAGATGAAGAATGGATGATTGATTCTCGGCAAAATCTGTTTGAGATGTTCAGATATCTCTAAATATAACTCATAATTTTTGGGGAAATTCTTTTTAGAAAATGTCCCCTTTTTTTTTTTTTTAAATTTGATTTTAGCGGAAGAGTTGAAATGAAGGGAGAGGATATGACCAAATTTAAATGATGGCTTGACCATCTGCCAGATGTGCTTATTTTCCTTTTAGGTTTAAAGATAGAAGATTCATACCGGTCACATATATGAAAATGTAAAGCTATAGAATCCACATGGGTAGCTTAGTTTAGCATAAAGGGGGAAAAAAATTCAGAATTGCAGTTTGTTTCTTGATATAGAGCAGGTTACCCTTTTCTCCGTGCTTCCAGTCTTAAGGCAAAGCTCATCAAACCGGCTGCAGGGTGTAACGTAGTGTATTGATCTATTGAGTTTTGCAAGAAAGACAATGAGTATATTTTTACCAGGCAGGCGAACAATAATTCACTGCTTCTGGCAATAGCTATAAGTGGTTCTTGTTTATGGTCTGTTGCTTTTTTTTTTCCCTCTTCCTTTTACATCTCAGATAAGCTTGTAGGTGGGTTTTTCTTTCTTTCTTTTTTTTTGTAACCCATGGACAGAGATAGTTTGGTTGTTTTTCTTTGCTAATGCCAAGCTGCGCTAACTGGTTCCCCAGAGCAGTTTCAAACGCAAAGTAGTTAATTGATTGAATGTATGGCTATTGTGTTCACACTGACATTATGTGGTATACATAACACCATACAGCACATACATTATATGCTAACTTGAAGAGTACTTTGAGGACTCAGTTTCCCACAAAACCCGGAGCTCGTGATTGGACCAGCGTCATATTGAACGAGCTGTTTCTTTGTTTGCGTTAGTGTTTGATTGTCAAAGATTAAGCAAAATCTAAGTAGCTTGTCAGACAATACTAAAAACATACTCAGGAAAAATATATTGATCCCCCCACCCCTCCCCCTTCCCCAAAACAAAAATTATTTTAGAATGAAAAAGCGGCTAAAGCAAACTGTGTACTGAGTTGGTCCACAGTTTTGATTGCTATGCTCTAAAGCCTCAAATCCAAACTAAAATCTTTTAGCTTTCCAACCAGCTGCTTATTTCTGCAATTTGTAGTCGCATTGTGATTCAGCTTTGTCTTTTCCTCCTAGCATGAGATTAGGAGGTTTCACAGATGCTCTTCCTGCTATCTCTGTCCCAACTCTTTCATTTTTATCCCCGTCTTCCTTTCTCTCGGTTTCTCGTTCTCCCTCCTCCTGTGTCTCTCTCAAGCATACTAATGTCCTCCTTGTTGCCTAGGTAACTATTATGGGACCCCCAAGCCGCCAAGGCAGCCCATCATTGGGACAGTGAGTCTCAGTGATGCAGGCTCCCATCAGTCCACCCCAACACGCACCAAGTCCTACAATGACATGCAAAACGCCCGCGTAGTGCCTGCTGACGACGACGATGACGACCAGGCCACGGAAATGAACAACAGTTTTACAGGTGAGGGCACTGCTGCCGATCCCAAAGTTTGGAAATCCAGCTTTCTTGGTTTCCGCATGTGTAGTGTTCCCCGCGTGTGCTTTGCTTCTTGTCCACTGGATGTTTGTTTAAGCGTGTCTCAGTAAACATGTATGTGCCCAAGATTAGGAACACAGAAGGAAAGAGATGATGTGTGTATGTTTATTATCCTCTCCTCTGCTGTACAGTGATGAGTGTCTGCTGGTTACATCATGCCTTTGTGATGCTGATTCCTTTTCTGTGAGCCTCCAAACACTGCCATCTGGCTGTGAGGAGGGGTGTAGTGGGGGAAGGTTTAGATTACAAACTGCATTCAGTGTTCATAATTTTCTCTTTGCCACCACTTTGCTCTTGTTTCTCTAACTATCTATCTTTTTCTTTTTTTAAAGCTTTTTCTCACTAAATTGCTCCTAACATTTATTCACATTTACCAATTCTGAATATTTGTCCCTTGGCTGACTGAAATCATGGTTATGCCTGCTGATTCTCAGCATATGTCAAGAGATTAGCTGCCGTTATAAACTAATTCCTAAACAAAAAAAACTAAAGAATGAGCCAAAGTTTTTCATGATTCTCTTTCTTCTGAGGGGGTTTATCCTGTTTTGAGTGCAAGACATGGTGTCTTTTTTTTTTTTAAACTTGATCCTGTGAAACTATACCCTCTCTGTGTCCCCCTGCTAGGCTGCCAGAGTGTTGAATTTGCATTTGACCAACTCTGAAAAGCCCACGGAAGTGGTGGAGGATATTTGGCCAAAACTGGGGAGGGAATGGGGGCTGGGATTGACTAGCTTTAGGAGAAAAAGGCCTCTGGGCAGAGAGGTAAAACGGGTGGGGGTCAAAGGCAGTTTGAGAGACAGTTGCTGAGGAAATTAGCATATTCCTGTCACCCTTTTCAATACACTAGAAATGGGCGGGAACCAAACAGAGGGAAGGAGAAGTGCTAGCACTTTAGTGTGGCTAGAGTTGCCTGATATGGTCTAAAGAGAATCAAGACTGAACGCATTTCCTTTTTTAATCTCTTCCTTTCCTGCATGCATGAAATGTGATTATGTTTTTTGTTTGTTTGTTTTCTGTTGTTGTTACGTCACCCAGGATCCTTAGTACGTAGTCTCTTTCCCTCTCCTTTGCTGTGCACAGGTAACCCTAACGACCAGGATGAGAGCCGCAGCGGCATTCTCCGGCCGTACCCTGCACGTGATAATGCTCTATCCTGTGGTCTGAACAATGCGGCCACCTCTACCGCAGAAAGTGGGCAGCAAACCCTTGCAGAACCACAGGTCTCTCCAGAAGACCCGCTGGGACCACTGCCTGAAAACTGGGAGATGGCCTATACTGAGAACGGGGAACTTTACTTCATAGAGTATGTATTAACAGACTCTTGAAGCCGCCTGTTTATACATTTCTGGCCATGGCTCATGCTGTAGTCGGTGTTTTCTGCATTTTACCTGCACTATTATCCCTTTTGTTCGTCCAGTTGCTTGTCTTCCCACTTGATTTGGTTTTTAGGCCTTCCCAGCCAACCTGCCCAGCCCCCTGGGTGCTACTGCTTTCCTGTTAATCCCTGCATGTCCCGATCTCAAAAGGAGATCACATCCTGATCACCTGACTACCTCCACCTCTCTGTCCTCTCTGCAGCACGGCAAAGGCACAACACCAGGACATGGCTGTGTATTTTCAGAGCTTGTATGTTCATTTCTGCTATCATTGAATTACAGAATGTTCTTGTTTAACAATTGAGGGAAAAGTCAGGTCGCTTACTGTTTGTTTCCTTCCTGGGCCTCTCTGTTCTTTTCATTTGTGTTTGCAGCACACCTTCTGTCCTCTGTAAACTTTGACGTGTTTTTCCTAATTCTCATTGATGCATTCGTGTCCCCCTGCTGTGCTTTTATATGTCAGCCTGACAGCCTGTGTTGAATTATTCGGTTCTCTTGTTTGCTCCCTCTCAGCCACAATACAAAGACCACATCATGGTTGGATCCTCGGTGTAGAGACAGAGCCTCCAGACCGCTGGAAGAGTGTGATGATGATGGTAAGCTTCTATTCCTCATTTACAAAACCAAAGCGTTCATCCACACTCCTGTGTAGTGGTTCAGGAACAGCAGGGGATGCTCGAGATCTCAGAAGTGAGGCTCCTCTTGTTTATTGAGTGATGCCATTGGTAATTTCTGGTGCCGTTTTTAGTACATTCATTTGGTTTTGATTGAAAGATTTGTTGGAAATTGGAATGTGCTACATTTGTTTTGTTGTAAAGTCTACTGTCATCAAAACCTGACATATAATTTTCAAATAAACAGAAAAAAATGTTTGATAAATTCCAAATGACACTTTGTTTACGGCTCACTCCAAACACAAATTGCATAATTGCCCCATCAAGTGGAGAAATCTATAATGGCACCCCAAGTCTCACTAGATTTCTCAGGGTATTTTGAGATGTTGTTGTATTACAAGATGGTCTTTTTCTAAGGGCTTTTCCTTTCCCTGTCTTTCTCTGACTGGTCACGTCATTCCTTATTTGCTTTGGATTCCTGCATCCTTGATCCACCTTCCATCTGCTATCATCCCTTTTTTTCCCTTCATTTTATCTTCTTTGTTTCATCCTGCTTTGTCCTTGGAGAAGAAGGGATACATACAGAAGACCTGGAGAGTGATCTAGGTAAGGTTTTTGAAGGTTTTGTGGAGGTTATTCTGCTAGATTAAAATATTGTTTCAAACATGCAATTTAAAACTGATCATCTCAAAAAGGAAATTTAATCAGTTTCAAATCCAAGGCCCTGAATTCTATCAGGAAGATGTTTTAATTTAGTTTAGAGCAAAGGTAGCTGCAAGGGTTTAAAGGAGTTTTTTGGGGTTTTTTTGGTTTTTTTTTAAACATGCTCTCGTGCAAAGTTATATTTTCATCTCATGCTGCCAAGGGATGATGAGCATAATATATTCTACTGGATTTTGCAAAAAGAAAAAAAAAAATTTCTCAAATATCTCACAACATTATCAAGCAGAGCTGTTAGTAAGAATACAAATGCCACACTCATCAGAATGGTATTCAATCTTTAATCTGCCAGCTCCAAACTACAAAGCCTGTGTAATGTCTGATTTCACCCACGTGAGAATAGTGCAGTGAAGATGGCTTCATTTCAAGGAGAGTAAATAAATTCGTCCAGTGTGCCATCATAACTTGCATCTTAGTACGTGTCGATTTTTGGCTGTTGGGTTTTATATTTCTTGCTCTTCTACCTAGCTACATCTCTCTAGGCTTTAGGCTTGCAATGCAACCACAGTATTTATCCATCACATGCATTACAGTGAAATATACTGTATGCTATTGTTGATCCTGAATTTTTTTTTCCTAACACCCATTTACCAAGGTTGTTTGTTTTAGGAGTTCTGAATCATGTAATCTGCATCGGATGCAATAAAATATGATATTTTACTATATATATATATATATATATATATATATATATATATATGGACAAGAAGAGTTACTAAGTGCACTAGTACTCATTTGTAATACGTTATACTGAGGTTTCGCTGGGGACACAGGTAGATATATGCACTCAGAATTTTCTCACAAGCAGGCAAATTGATTCTCATCCCATTTGCAAGTAACACAAACAGCCCTGCAATGGAACGCAAGCTCAGTCTTAAACAAGACTTTGAATGTCTGGCTTCGAGCCTTTATTATTCCAGGCTGCTCAGATGCAGACAGTCTGATTATTGATTGTGAAATCCAGACTCTTATAAAAGTGTTTACTGGACTTCAGAGAAGCCCACAGGAACACAAGGAGGTAATGTCTTTGTCTGAAATCAAATACAGCGAGATGGGAGATCTGAGATGCCAACATCTTAATGGGAACATGTCAGTTTAATAGGCGCGTGGTCATGAAATGTGGTTAGGTCTGTGTACAATGTGTAGGGGTGTGTTCACAGAGGTAGTGATGTAATGTATGGTAATACTTAGCAAAAGAACTGCATCATGCTTTTCAGTTATTTATTAAATGGTCAGACTGCATTTGTAGCCACATGCCTGTGTGGTCTTATTTGAAGCTTTTTGGTGTTTTCTCAGTTATTGCGTTTTGGCCATAATGAGAATAGTAAAATTGGTTACAGGCAGCTGGAGCGATATCCAGGTTGTTATTTAATAATACTTTATTACTGGTACCCATGTACTGGAATCCTTACTATGTAAAGGGAAAGAGAAGAGTTTATGCTCCAAGCACAGTTTTACAAAAAGTAATAGCTGAAGTTCTAACATGGACCATGGAAAAGTGTTTTTAGTGCTCAGCAGGACAAAACCAAAACTACAATTTCATCTCCTTTTGGCATGTATGTGAAAATCCATCGCTGGTATAAAGGCAGTCTGTCCTTTCTAGTGAAATAGTTTTACTCCTATAACTGTGGGACTGAAAGACTGTGTTATCCAAACCAAACTATCCCACTGAGCTCTGCTGATGACTGAAGGGAAAAATGTAATTTTGTCTTTAATGCTGTGTACCTTCTCTGTTTCAGAGCTGCCTCCAGGATGGGAGAGGATAGATGACCCAGTGTATGGGGTATACTATGTAGAGTAAGTGAATCTCCTTATTGGCAGCTTGCAAAGACAAACGGGGTTTCTCCAGATTAAACACCCCTTTACAAATCTCTTCTCTGCTTAAGTGAATCTGAGGCTAATCAGTCTTTAAAGTTATTATCTTGTTCTCTCTCCCTCTCACTCTCTGTCTCAGTCATATAAACAGGAAAACTCAATATGAGAACCCAGTGGTGGAGGCGCGGCGTCGAAAAATCCTCGAGCAGCAGCAACAGCCGCAGCCTCCAGAAGGTGAGCGGTATATTCGAGGTTCGTTTCCTGCCCTGGCACGGCACCATTTCTTTCTTTCTTTCTTCATGTCTGTCAGTGTCATGTCCTTATAGTTTGTCCACTACTATCCAGGGCTTTGGCCAGACTGCTTGTCTCTGAATTAATTCGACTTCAACTTACTTAATGAGAATGGGGGGGGGAATATAAATATATATTATTGTTACTGAAATCAAAAGGATTAAAAATGGTTTCTCATAAGAGCGTTTCACAAAAGTAGAACTGGCCCAAGCCAGGGGTTGTCTTTGATGTTTAGGTTTTAATTTATGTGATTTATAGTCATAAGTGCCATTTTGTATTTGATCATTTATCCTGCATTACCATGAAAAGGCTAGAATGATTTTTACTTTCAAAACTCAAAGTTCAAAAACCTTGAGTTGGCAGTCAAGGGTGAAAAGACTGAAAGAGGTGAGGCAAAGATGCATGCATGAGGATAACGGCTCACGATGATGCCCTAACAGTAATAAAATGCATTGAAACACAGTATATTAGCAGCAAATTACCTGGCCTGCTCGCTATACTAATACAATAGCCAGTATTCTGCCTTTGTAGCCATATTCTCTTTTTTTATTTCTTAGCTGTGCCAATCCATGAGCATATTAAATTGGTTCCAGTATCTTTTCTTTATTTTTTTCATCTCAGTAGAAGTAACCTTTGTCTATTAGTTATTCGCTCCAATTCAGATATGATCAACTCCGTTTAAGTCACTGTTGTTGAAGGTACACAAAAAAAATTCAATACTGTGGCATACAGTCTAGTGTAACGGCAACGCGACACAGACACAACAGTCGTGATTTAAAGTCGTCATCTCTGAAAGCTGCCTGTATGTCATAAGAACATTGGAGAACAGAAGTGCCAATAACTTAACTCAGCATATTTTAAAAGTGCATGAAAACATTACTCTTCACACGCTCCACAGCCCACAAAATGTGATAACTGCATTTCACAGTTTGCATGATGTAAGTCAAAGAGTAATAGAGTAACGACATCCATTTCTATTAATTGTTTTCATTTTTTTTAACAGTACTAACACTCAGACTGTGTAAACAAAGTGTTTTTAATATGACGCTTTTGCAACAACAGATATAATTTTGCTGCATAACATTTGCTGAGATCAACAGTATGATATACACAACAAAAAAACACTAGAAGTACAGATAAGTATGAATAGTACTTGCTTTCAGCTCCGTGTTTGTGTGTATTTTGCTGTTAATTGTTTCTGTGTGCATGTGTGGCATGTAAATACACCTCTGTGTCGCACGTGTGTGGATTAACGTTTGAATACAAATGTGTCTGTGCAGAGTGGATAGAGGAGCACTCCTCTGCAGCAGCTCCACTGGCAAACTACGCACCAAACCACCTGGAGACCTACAGGGACCCACAGGTCCCACCAACTCTACCTCCTGGCCCTATAGGAGTCAAACGTAAATCATTATGTTTATAGACTTTATATATTAGTACTATTTGTTTTTTCAAAGGAGTTGTTTCAGCTTGCTTTTTCTTTGTCTGTCTGTGGGTGGCTTTACTCAGAAGGTAATTTTTGGAGTCCATTTGGATCTGGATCTGAATCCAGGAATTTTTGGAAGGATTCTATATCGTTTACAACAGAGCAAAATTGGACTTTTCACACAATCTTCAGAAAAACAAACTGAAAAAAAAAAATATGATAACAAACCAATCCAGAAAGCCTTCTGGGACTGATTTCATGTCTTTGTGGAGGGAAATTTTAGCTTTGGCTGAGAAGCAGCCTTGGACTTTTTTTTTTTCTCCATTATGTGCTCTTAAGAGGCCCAAAACTACATCATGTACAAATACTGTGCAGTCCACCTAATAGCCTTAAATGGTACATTTCATAGAACAGTCAGTTTCTGAGAAAACAGCTCCTTTGTCAGGGATAAAGAAATCTTGCCAATAACCCAACTTCTGTTATCATACCTTTTCTGTTCAAAGCATTGAAGAAAAATGTGTACCTCAACCATCAATGCATTATTGTGAGATGGGAAGTAGTACTGCAAAATGGCATACTATATATTGCAAACAAATACAAACCAAAGAAAGTAATAAGAAAGTAGGATTCAAAGGATGCAAGACGAACACGGCGTACAGTTTTAAACCCCATCAAGTTGGTTTTGGATGAACTGAACAGAATTGTGAAAGCAAAAGCAACCTAATAAATGCAACACTTTTTTGTTTTTAGGAGAATTCTGCAGTAACAGTAGGGGCATACTTTGAAAATAATGTTTCTTTTTTTTTTTATTGTCATGAGTGTGCTTGGCCACAAAATGGCTAATTAATTCAGAATAAATGATTTTACACTGAGAGATGATGAAAGATGCTCCATGTAAATTTCAGTACCAACTAGAGAAGTGGGTGTTGTTTGACCAGTAGTGTTGTTTAAATGAAAACAGGAAAGTAATAGAAGCGTTTTCAAAAACATTCATTTTTGTTTTCATTTCCACAAAAAATGACAACTGTGCCTTTCCTTTTTTTTTTTTCATTTTTATAGTCATCACATATTTAACTACAGTGAATTCATGTGACTTCTGAATCTGAGGAACAAAATTCCTGACATACATTACAAAACATTAATAACTTTTAGGTAGTATGTTATGCAGATGGATACAAGAGTTGTTTCTGCCCCACTCTGCAGGGGGGAAACCTTTCTTTACAAGAAACCCAGCAGAGCTGAAAGGAACCTTTATCAACACAAAGCTGAAGAAAAGCTGCCGCGGTTTCGGTTTTACTGTGGTTGGAGGAGACGAGCCAGACGAGTTTCTACAGATCAAAAGTCTAGTGCTGGATGGGCCTGCAGCTTTGGATGGCAAGATGGAGACAGGTGCAGTACATGACCACCATCCACAGAGGGCACTGTTTTCTTTTTAAAAACATTGTGTTGTCAGTTCCTGAATCCATCTCTTTATTCTTTGAGTCTAACCGCCACACAGCTGTGGCTAATGCCAGATATCACTAACAGTGTAATGTGAATTTGACCTGATAGAGGTTTTAACTGTGTAAACAACAACATTACTAATATTGTGATCTTTCTTTGGGCAGGTGATGTCATAGTCAGTGTGAATGACACCATTGTGCTGGGCTACACCCATGCTCAGGTTGTGAAGATCTTCCAATCCATCCCAATCGGCTCCATGGTCGATCTTTCTTTATGTCGTGGGTACCCACTGCCTTTTGACCCTGATGACCCCAACACTAGCCTGGTGACCTCGGTCGCAATATTGGACAAAGAGCCTATCATCGTCAATGGACAGGAAACGTTTGACCCACCTTCCAACCAGGCCGGACCCATTAATGGCTTGCGTGAGCCACGGCCGCACAGCCCGTCAGCTGAGGTGGCGTCTAACGGTTCGCACGTCTACACTAGCGATGTGGTCACCTTAGCCTCGTCCATAGCCACCCAGCCCGAGCTCATCACTATCCACATGGAGAAGGGAGACAAAGGTTTTGGCTTCACCATTGCTGACAGCCTGACAGGGGGAGGTCAGAGGGTCAAACAAATAGTGGACTATCCGCGGTGCCGTGGCCTAAAGGAGGGAGATATTCTGATGGAGGTCAACAAAAGAAATGTCCAAAATATGAGTCACAACCAGGTGGTGGACCTGCTGAGCAAATGTCCCAGAGGCAGCGAGGTCACTATGCTGGTGCAGAGAGGTATGTGTATTACATGTCATATAAATATATATCAACGGGGCGGATAAACAGATGCAGGTAGTCAAGTTTTGACATGAAAGGCTATGAGATCAAATACACAAAAGAATATACTGCTGAACAGACAACAGCTTGAACAGTTGGCACACTAAGAGTAATAAGAAAAAAAAAAGCAGGGGAGACGAGTGAGGAGGAGAGTGGGTGGCAGGATGAAAATTGGACGGATCAGAGCAGATGAAATGAGAAGAGGTAAAGGGACGATGGGATGAATTAGAATGACTGTGGACGAGCAGATGAGTGTGGGAAGGAGTGGGAGGACGGGTAAGAGCTGAGATGGATGAATGAGAGGGGAGGAGAGGAGGAGCACGTTAGGTCAGGGACTCGTATATCAGAGTCAGCCTTCACTTTTACTACCTGATGTTAGTTATTTGACATGTTGAGCGAATGGTGTGACTTCTCATCTTCTGTGTTGATGTGTTTTATTTCCAAATTACCCTGGAAATTACTTCTGTCCTGAAAGCATCCTGAA
>VVHJ01026117.1:0-22087 GCA_015107715.1 Tylochromis polylepis
AGAAAGGTTAAGAGAATCGAGTCAAATTATCATCACAAAAATGTAGGATAATTAGGCAGCATGCTTTTGTTATATAGTCCTCACCTGCTGGCCTGGCACCAAGCAGACCCAGAAGAAATTATCATGCACCAGTCTGAAAAATGCAGACAGGCTCGTTTCATTAACAGAGTACCTTGCAGACATGCCTGTTCCACTATGCTCCTGTTGTGTCTGAAGTTTAAGGCTACAAAGCTGGATGCCAATTAGAGGTTTTGTATTATGATTTAGGTGGAAAGGATCTGCATGTGTGATGGAGAGTGTTGGGCTGTATAGAGCAGCGTAAAAGTGCAAAAGATGGAGAAAGATGTTTTTACTGGTTTCAGCTCTCAAGAAAATGTCTTTCTTTAGTTATTATACCATCAATTATAGCTTTCTTTAAAAGGAAAACTCTCGGAAAAAGATGTGTTCTTCAGGAGAATAATGTCAGTCATAGTTTAAGAAACACAATGCAGAGCTTTGCTAGACTGTACATATAAGCATAAAGGGTTATATCAAAGATGCTCAAGGTACAGCCTTAAACCTGCATTCTATCTAATGACCAGCAGGAGGCAGCTCCTCAAGTTGTATAGAAATCTATGAAAGAATGAGCATATTACTCACTTTATTTATGATTTCAGTAAACAGCTCAAAAGGGTTTATTGTCTCAGTCACTGGTTTCCAGTCTCAGTGAACCCAGAATTGCCCATTTAGAGTAAAACGGGTGATTAACCATGCTTTGGTTGAGGGAGTGGTACCACCAAATGAGCATGTAGTGTCCTTGGTTTCCATCCAGTCACAGCATGTTGGTGTGGTGGTTAGCACTGCTGCCTTACAGCAAGGAGGTCCTTGGTTTGAAACCGACTGGGGCCTTTCTGTGCGGAGTTTGCATGTTCTCCCTGTTCTCCCTCCGGCTTCCTCCCACACTCCAGAGACATGAATATTAAGTTAACTGGTGATTCCAAACAATTCTCTGTGGTAGCGACAGTCTGGTGACCTGTTGAAGGTGTACGCTGGCTCTTACCCTGTGACAGCTGGGATAGCCACAGCATGGCCATGAACTGGAGAAGTGGAAGAAAACAAATAGATGCATGGAGGGATTTGCTCGTCTAAAAATCCATTACTGCAATGGCAAAAATGCTTGATGTCTCCAAAATGGCAGTTCATAAGTTGATGGGCAATGTTGAAGTTTTGCAAAATGACCAAGAAATTATTCAGTACTTTAAACCGCTTACAGTAAATTTGTGTCTTCTGTCCTGTAAAATACCCAGAATTTATGCACCGCTTATATTACTTATACACTACTTACATTTACTTACAACATAATTATTTCTTCTTTCCTGTAAAATACATGAAGTTTTGCAATACTTAAAATTACTCATGCACTACCTAAAATTACTTACAGTATAATTACTTATTTGTTTCATGCAAAAACCTGACTCGTTACTACCTTATTCAAGTGTACCTACCTTTAAGTACTTGTAGGTAAATATAATTACATGTAATTTCAAATAAAATACATTGAAATTCCATTTAATTACAGGGGAATTATGTCCTTAGTTGTGGGCCATATGATGAAGTGTTACCTAGTTTTTCACAGCACTGTACCTCAAAATCTCAACAGATTTTGCTCAGTATATTTAATTGTTTCTAAAAATTGTTAGCTGTTGGATATCACGGACCTCTTCCAGTAGTTCACAAATCAACTTTAGCATGCCTTGTAAAGTTGTTTCATGTCAAAAGTCACTGAGTTTTTGTATTTTCATACAGTCCTTTGTTAATTCAAATGACAACAAAGGTTTCTTTTCCAATGCTGATTTTCTCCGTTAATCCCAATAATAAGATCCTACAAAATGCGTTTCACAGTTTGTACTTAACTGTGTTAGAAAAGCAATCCAGCGATCCCATCGAAAACTGCTGAGTGGTTATCCCCTTCTTTCTTCTCTGTGAATAATTTCCAACATTACTATTTTCCAGCCTAATGTGAATTATGAGAACATCAGATAATCGATGTTCGAGATAAAACTCAGACCCCAAGGAGCCAGTTCAGGTGTATACACGTCAAACGAGTGCCAACATGCAGAGCCAAGTGAGTGTGTGGTGGTAATAAATTTCTTAGAGTTTGTTAACTTTTCATGTAACTGTACTCTGTCCTCATACAGGCAATTTATTTTAAAAGATTAAACTGAAAAATAAATGGGTGCAGAAAAACTGCAGGAGTGTGCACATGTCTCTACCCTGGAGACCTCGGAGATAATCTGCTCAATAAAAACACCTTTCTCATTTGTCACAGTTACTTTCAGTAACGTCCAGGCTTATGACTGGGTTTTTGTATCCACGTCTGAAAAGTTGAGTTGGCTCTTGCCATCCCGCCACTGAAGCACTGAATAGAGTCATATAGAAAGTGGAGTCATTGAATCTCACAGCTGATGTTGAGAGTAAGATAGAGGGCTATTAAATCTCTCAAGGGAAAATAATGCAAATAAAGGGTCTGGAGCACTGAGGGAGCTGATAGCATTTTTCCTGTGGATAGGAAAATGGAGCAGGCTCTGTCCTACACCGCTGGTGGGAACGTCTGTCAGCAAGCCACAGCCGGGTCACATTAACTACCAGTTTTCCCACAATCTGGCCTTTATTACAAGGGCTAATAGCAACCCTAGAGTCAGGTAGATCTGAACTGCCCCACAGAGAGAACTCTGAACACAGCCTAATTCATACAGGACGGTCTAAAAATATCTCCCTGACTGTGTTTGATATGATGCCGAGGAAAGGAGTCAGTTCCTCAGCTATCACAAAGGATGTTGTTGAGGATGTTGTGTACGCTGAAGGTGGTAAAGGAACAGTATCCAGTTAATTTCAGACTGGTACCGAACCTTTATTATTTAAATGGGATACAGACCTGCAACCTCGGCCAGAGTGGGGCTTTAAATCTCACTTGTACAGCAAGTTTTAAGCTGTAATATGGCCACAATCCTGTTTGGTTTGGAAAGCAATCTGTGACTCAACAAAAACACACATCAAACTTTTGCACTCATAACCCGAAGGAAAGCACCGCTCCCTGTTGCCTTGTAACGTTTCCACCTTACTCATGTTGAGTCACAAAGCAGAAACAGGGAAGGATTTTTTTCCCCCCACTTCACAAATAACTCATTCAGGTTTTCTTGGAAGCAGCAAAGACGGAGATGAGATCAGCTTTAAATTTACACTTATCACTTCCACATTTTGTCCATATCAGGTGCCAATCTTTTTGAGTAATTAATGTAATGGGTCCACAGAGGCACTTCACACAAAATGTTAAAAACATGAACGTGTAGCAGGTCAGAATTTCTGCTGATATTGACTCACTGTGGAAACATATGTCACCTCAAACTTACTGTTCAATAGAATGTTAATATACTGAAGCTCAGTGCTGCTGTAGATCTGAAATGATCCCTGCAGAAACTGAGTCACTGAACCACCACGTTTGAACAATAACAGGCCTTTCATTGTTAAATTGGAGGAATGGGTGGATGATAACAGTTAATTCACAGTAAATAGCCAAAGGTAAACGTTCATACTTTACTACGAACTTAGATCCTGTGTAAAAAACTGGCACACTTTTTTCATTTCGGCATTCAGTATTTAATTTAAAGGTGTCATCTTCCCACAGGTGGGCGTGGGGATGTGAAGACTAGCACTGGCTCCTCACAGCAAAAGTCTGGCTGGGTCTTTTCAGTGTGGAGTTGTTGTCCGTGTGCCTGTGTGGGTTCTCTCCCAGTACTCCGGCTTCCTCCCTCAATCCAAATATATGCATGTTAGGTTAAATTTAAGCATCAGTTGGCTGTAGGTGCGGATTTTCAATTTTCAATTCAATTTCATTTATCTAGCCCCAAATCACAACAGTCACCTCAAGGTGCTTTATATTGAAATGTAAAGATTCTACAATAATAGAAAGAATACAGCAACAATCAAGGGACCTACCTTTGAACAAGCACTTGGCAACAGTGGAAAGGAAAAAGTCCCTTTTAACAGGAAGAAACCTTATGATGCTCCAGCCTCACCATGACCTTGAAATGGATAAGATGAATAAAATGGCCGGATCACCATATAGTGGGTGATTCTTTGCAATAAATCACACAAATTGTGACTAAACCAAATCAGCAGAAATCAGAAAGCTGGCTTCACTTAAAACATTATGCAGTGCAGATTTTTTTCTTTTCCCAAGGTCTATGTTTATGCTTTAGTCATTTTAAAACCTCAAAACCAAGGTGTCATTAATTCTACAAGCACTAATCTTGTAATAAATCTGTTCGTCATATCACAAGCGTTTCTGGACCGCCAACCTCTTTAGATCCTTCTCCTTCTCCATGCACCTTGGAAATAGTTGAAGTTTTAACAGAAACCTCCTTTCAGTTTCCCCCAATTCTCCATAGTCTACTCACTGTGTACGTAGGAAAGTGTTATCCCTCATCTTTAAATGCCCTACAATTCCTATGCCCTTTGCATTGTCAATAGCTGTAACTCTGAGCCACCAGGGACCCTGGCTACTCCTCATACAATGGTTCAGTTTTCAGCACTGAGTAAACAGGAGACGTAGCTAATATTGTGCGCACAAAGAGAGACTTTCCAGCAAGTGGAGCACCAAAAAAAAAAAGCAGCTGCATATTCTGTGAAGACTGGAAAGTCTCTGTGACGATAATGGGTCCCAGTATGAGGAAGTGAGGATTGAACTGCTCCCCAAACACATGGGAACCAACATAAGTGTGAAAGAGAACGGCGATTTAGTGTGAACAGAAAGGCAAGCCGTTTGAAGTATTTCGTGATGGATAGTCTCAATCCTGGCAGAGCATCTCAGATGTTTGTATGAATCTACGTGTGAAAAGAATGCGCAGAGGAAAAAAACACAGGATAAACAATACAGTAACAGCAACAGAAGGAAATGAAGTCAAGTGAACAGGAAGCTGCCGGACTTCCCGTTCAAGATCCACATAATTGGTGTTAATGATTGTGAGTTTTTCACAGCTTCTTGGTATTTACACACATTTATCAGTAGTGCTCTCAGATATAACAATGTGATACTTTGTCATGTTGTTGACATGAGAAAGGCTGTGTTACTGCCACTTTTTTATTTTGCCAAATGTGCTCCTTCTACTGCTGCAGGATTGCTTTTTTTTTTGCAGTAGTCTTTACTATCAATCATAAAAGCCTGACGTTACACAGAACACAAATAAAGTATATGAGATGCACTAAAGTGAGCAACAGCAGGCTTCATATTTAACCGACTAGTCATTATTATTTCCAGTAAGGTTAATTTAGAAAACTCTGGCAGCACAGGAAGACAGAGAAATGCAAATGAATACCAGACTTTTGCACATAATTAAAGTTAGAAAAAGAAATATAGCATAAAAAATGAATTCATCAGAACAAGCGATTGCTCTGCAGTGCAGACTTGTTTGGGATACAGAGGAAGGCCTTGTGTTTTTATAGAGCAATATTCTAAGGCAATGCAAAGGCTTTTCAACAGAGTACCAGTTTATGTTGACTGACTTTGGAAATTAGTCTCTTTCTTTCTATTTTTTGCATGCAAGTTGGGGATACATCATCCACAGATGAAGGGATTCCATGCTGTGTCCTTAGCATCAGTCACAGTGAGCACAGTCACCTTAAAGAGCCTAAGCCTAAGAATAGAAACATGAGAAATGTGAACAGAGCGGAACAAAACGACGTTAATCAGCTCACACACAGTTGGCACAATGGCAGCTTTATGACTGCTCACAGGTGGCCCTTTAAAGTTTACAAACATCCTCTATAAAGCTGCTAAGTGACTTTGTACTGACTCATCTTCACCAGCACATCGCTCTGTGTGCACCTGCATGCTTGTATGCAGGCCAAGGTTGCCAAGCACTGAAAGAAAGACAGCATTTAATGTTTAACATGCTAAAAAAAAAAAAAAAGGATATTAAAAATGTACAAATTGTTTGAGCAGGTTAACGTCACAGGATTAGCCCTGCAACTCGCTGCAGAGTGAGTTCTTCCCGTGCTTCCATGAAAACAAAGCGATTGCTATTTCTGCAAACAGGCTGGTTATCATCACAGATGTAACTGTGCTTCCCAGGACCTGAGCTGTTTACAAGCTCATGAATTTCTTAATGGAAAGTATTTGCCCCCAACAAATTGACCGCCAGTGCTGTTGGATGTGTTACTAGGTGCATGCCTCCCGTTTTCCACATAAAGCTGCTGACTCTTAAATTGTGTCGTGTTCAGTTAAGGCTCCTTCAGAGTGATCATGCACCCTCGAAGTCAGATCGCATGTGATGGTGGAGAGAAAACAGGAAAAATCCTTTTAAACTACCGTGACCTTTCATACTGTATACAATAAAGAAAATCACCAAATAGAGATGGTTGAATATTCTCATAAAACACTGACTGCAGATTTTAGTGCCTTAAGTGACTTGAAATGCATTCATGGCCAGGATTGGGCATCTCATATGATTGCGAAAAGAAGTCAGCTTTTAAAAAATTCTGCAAGAAAATGACTATGGCTCACTTTATCTGTTACCTTAGCACATGCTTTCCAAATCAATTTTATTTTATGTTATTATTTATTGGTTATTATATTGGGATCATAGATTTATCATGGTGGGTCTTTGTTCATTTAAATTTTCTAGATAAATTTATCTGCAAAAAAAAATAGAAAAAGAAAAAGAAAAAAGGCCAAAATGCTGAATCTTATTGAGGCCTTTGAATGTTTCTGAATGTTTTGCATGTATTTCTGGTCTTGTCTTCTTGACATACTGCAGGGGATTGCTGTGAAACTCTTGCGGTCTGTCAAAAAATGTGGGAAAATGTTGGAGATTATTATCATTATACGACGTAAAAACCAAACCTTTCAGCCCAGCATAAATAATGTGAAGAAAATCCACTTGCTTCAAATCAAATATAACTATGACTGATGTCCTGCTGTGCTGGCAGCTGTGCATGTAAACCATTACATCTTAAAACTTCAGGGACCCCAACAGACCTCACTGGGGTCCAGTGAGGACATTTGCAGATGCTGTGGTTTACACATTCCCCACTGTGCACATAGTCATTCTTCAGTTGTGCTGTTCATGCAAGCGAGATTGGTTCATTTGTCATCCTGGACAAGAATGCAAACACATGCACTAACAAATACCAGAGAGTACATCACTGACTTTATTGGTGGTGTGGTCTGTTGAATCCCAATAATTAGTCAATAATTCTGAAATCACCAAGAGCTGGGTCAAAGCTGAAGATGAAACTTACTTTGCTATGCAGAGGCCAAGAAATCAGACACTTAGTTATTCCTAGTTCAAAAACACATAACCATGCCAAAACTGTGATAATGTCTGTGCCAATTAATACACCATAGCTGCAGCCCTTTAATGAGCTCTCCAACCGGGCAGATGAAATTTAAAATGTCTCAGGGAAGTGAACATAGATTTGCCAAGAATGCTCACATGAAAGGTTGCAAAAATCCCTCTTGTTTTCGTTATTCATCCCACTCACTGTGAGTGTTCGATGTGGTTTATTCTGCAAAGTTATATAAACCCACGGGACCAAAGTGCTGCAGAAAAGAAGTCATAAAGCAGCACTCATTTACTTTCCCTTTGACTCACACATATACACCAACCACGCAAGAAAATACCTTGAGCGAGACTTTCTTGTGCCCTTCCTTCTACATCTAATGATTGTGGACACCTAGGAGTAAACCGGTCTCAGACTTTCCAAAACAGGTTTAATGAAAAGTCTGGGAGATGGTGGGAATATGTGCCAAGAGCCGGTAGACTTAAAGTTTTAAGCAAGCACATCCACTCAGTGTGCTACAACTGTAACATGACATTGTACCTGCATATGCGTTAAGCTGTTTCCTGCAGCAATCTTTGCTCAACGTAAGATCCTGCATGTTGCTAAATGTCTAAATGCTAACTCTTGGACTTGAAAGCAAGAATAAAATGGTATAATTCTTCTCTAAGGATGGCAGCATCAGTCAGATGGTTCTTGTCATTAACTTAAAGTTTATATGGACTCAGCATTTGGCAGAACCATTTGTATAACAGTAAATAAGTATGTTATTGAGTAAGTTAGCAAATAAAAAAAGATTTATGCATGTAGCACATTTCAATATACAAAACACATGGTGCTTCACAATAAGTAAAACCACAAAAAGAAACAACACTAAATAGTATACTGCAACATGAATTTCATTTAAAATAAATAGTCTTCATCTGCTTTTTGAATTAGTTCTGAGCTCACAGATCATAGATTGGAGGGCAGAGAGGTCAAAGTTCACAAAGCCTTTGTCACCTTTAGTTTTCAGTATGATTTTGGAATGGATGACCAGCCCTGATCAGAGATCCTGCTGGAGACAGATGGCTGCAGAACTTCAGTGATGCAGGAAAGTGAAGGTAAAAACCAGAAACTGAATTTAACTGGTAGCCAGTGCAGCGAGATCAACAGCGGCACTTGGCTGATCTGATCAACAGCTTTGCATCCTCCTTTTGTACAAGTTGCAGACGATCCAGCGAGGATTTACCGAGGCAGGTAGTCCAGGCAAGATGAAATAAAAGCATAACCCGTCACAAGGGCAGAATTTTAATTTGTAGTATATGGCCTCAGGTGTAGTCTCCAGTAAGTCACTTCTGCACTGTGAAAAGTGTCGCTTGCAGTGATCCATAAATAAATCCCCCATTTCTGCAGTTCCCTCGTAGTGTTTTTAGCATCTTTCAGACCATTATTATTATTTGCATATAGCTCAGTCTAAGCTGTGATTAACACACTGTAGGCTTCTGTTACAATACCAAACAGCCGATAGACAAGGTTAGCAACTCGCAGATGAACATAGTGGAACACTTAAAGCCAGATATTTTTCCACAGAGGTTCATCTGTGCCTGCTGAGTGTTTCAGTGGACAACTTTTTCTAATGTTCTTTTCTACCTCAGCTTTAAATAAAGTATCTCAGTGTGTGCAGCTTGTGTGGCTTACTTAGGTCCAACTCTAAGCTGAAACCAAATGGAGCAGTGATATTCAGTTTCATTGTTATAGTGCCTCATCACAACAGCAGTTATCTCAGCACCTTTTCCACTGTGAGGTAAAGACCTTATAGTATTTTTGGAAGATGTCCAACAATTCCCTTTGAGCAGCACTTACTGACAGTGATAATGAATTTTGGGATGATGTTTTATTTTGTCACCCTGGAAAATATAGCAGGGCTTAATGGATATTAATCTTTTTTAAGCGTAATTGTTTTGTTAGAAGTGAGTGACAGAAGAAAAAAATACCTTGGCGTATCTTCCTTTCTCTTCATGTCACCTTTTAATTTACCTGCTGTAGCTCCTATTTCTGTATTAATATCCATCCTTCTGCAAACAGACACAAAGAGGCGCAGCCTTGCCTTGTTTGCACTTCCCCAGCGCTCCCAATTTGATTCGGTTCTTGATGGATCAGTGGAAAATGTATGGCAATTTCACCATCTCAGTCTGTTGCACAGCAATGCAGGAGGATATATTTGGAAGCTGTGAATGGCCTTTCTGTCAGTAGAGTTTGCACTGAATATACTGAGAGAGAAAACTGCCCATACTGTTCAAATACATCAACTATTAGGTTTTAAGCTGACTTAGTTTATATAGAAACAGTACTGTCTGGCTCTAAAGAACAGTTTGACAGGACACGTGGCAGACACATAGCTGGCCTTTTGCAGAATTCAGCCTGTACACTTTTGGACTGTCTTAAAAGTCACTCAGCATCCCCTGTTTTCCTCTATATGTGGATGTCTTCTTTCCATTAAACTAACAATGAACAGATGTGTTGTTGATCATTGCTTTCACCGCATAAGAATCTGCCCGTCTCCATGACACGTGTACTCATGCTCTGGTGCTGCAGAAAAAAGTGCGATGTCAAGCAGATATTTAAATAGCGCAAGGCTTTGACATAAAGTAATAAAAACACTTGCAACACAATTTCATAAGTGCTGTCAGTGGTGTCTAAGCATCCCAGTTTAAAATTAAGTTTCACCACAGAGTCTTGTGCTTTGACATCTGTCAAAGTGAGACAGCGAGCAGCGAGCAGTGAATAGGTGGTATTGTACAGCTAGAGCCTTGGTGAAGATAACTTCATCGTGAAGGTTGCTCTCACAGTGTAGAGGAAGAAAAATGGCTTTTATTAACAGACTTTTTCACAGTTGCAGAAAAGAAAGTCAATGAGAATGGAATAATCGAAAAAATAATCTTTAGTGCATAAATTAAAACAGCTAGCTGGTTGATGAATAACATCTTTATCTCGGAGTGTAAATGAAATTATATAACTCCTATAAAATACACATGAGTGAACTGTGGAGACAACAGTGGATTACATTGGATGGTGTCTTATTTTAGTATATCCTGCATATTTGAGCAAACTGTAATCTTGTGTACGTCCTGTATTACTTTATTTGTGTTTTGGTACAATAATTAATTATTGTGACCCATTTTGGCATGGACATTGATGCTCATCTCAGGATGTCCGCTAGCATCTAGCTGCACAGCATTGCCTGTGATTCCTGCAGGGTGATCATTTTATTTATTCATTTGCCACTGGAGGCAAAAGAAATAAAAGCTATAGTCTTTACCTTACAGTATAAAGCACCTTGAGGCGACTGCTGTTGTGAACTGAATTGAAAAAACCTTTAAACAACACAGACAAATAATAAACTTGGTCTAGAGATGTCTATTAACACATCACGCAGATGGAGACTTTTACCAACCTCTGATCTTGGCTCCTAAAATTGTTACTAAATTTTTTCAGCCTGTTGGTGATGGAGATAACATACCAAAAAACAAAAAAAAAGGCTTGGGCCATTGCCATTTTCAACTAAGCATCTAATTTGCCTGATCTGGTACTTAGTACCAAGGCCTAACCAGTAACATGGTAAATCAGCCTTCTGGCTGCTCCCAGGTGGGCCCGTGTGGTGAGGGAGTGGACTGCTGTGAGTCCACAGAGGGCCAGCACAGCTCCTGGATCTAGGCAAGCTTCCAGCCCCCAGCACGCATACCAGCCCATCTTCCTACCCCCAGGGCTTTCTCACTGATGGCTTAGACTGGCTTTTCGCTGTTGCCATGATGCTTTCATTAAACTAGTTTATTCCCTGTTTTCCACTGCTGGGCATCTCTCCCATCTGCATTCACTCACAGCAATTGGCCAAGCTGCTGAGGCTCTGGAGGACATGGAAGCTGTGTTTCAGTAGGTATGCATAGCACTTTTTCTAAGGATCCAGTTGCAAAGGTAGAAAAAAAGACGGTGTCTGTTGCACAGCTCTACATCACAGGGGCATTATAGAAAAGTGGCTTATGTTGGCAATGAGAGAACAGTCGCTCTTTTGTAATTACCAGCATTGTTGCTATTAAATTCTCTTTCTCAGAGCCACTTTGCATAATCCAAAGTAAGTTATGTAACCAGTCTTAATTGAGCATTGGGAAAGTGAAACCCACACATGTAGCTCATGTACCAGAGATATACGAACACAATGATGAAAAATAGTTGATGGACGAATAAGTTAAAGACAAACTACTGTATGCAGAGGTGCGTGCAAAGCTAGCTGCCGTGGATGCAAGATTGGCTGATTCCGATTTAGAGACGTATGCGTCTTGTGCTGTGTGTCCAGCTCACTTGCACCTTCCAGTATTTGTGAGTCTCCAATGGTTTATTACTGTTTGCATAACCACATAACCACAGCCTCACTTATTACAGTCTAATAAAACAAGCTCTAATCTAATTTAATACCACAATGCTATTAAACGGTAATACTGTGTCTTAATAACGCAGTAATGACCTTTCAGACATCACCATCACATAAACCTCATCAAATTTAGGAAATTTAGGAAAACAGGCACTATGTGTTATTTTGTATTCAAATAACTGAAAGTTCAGTATCTTTGTACAACTAGAATTACATAAAGTTAGCAGCTATTTTGTCTTGACTCATTACTGAGTATAAGACAAGTACCATATAGCTGCTGTGCGTGTTTATTCATTCACTGTGTGAAAGAGTAATTAATGTCACTGCAAACAATAGGAGTGCAGGGGATTTTGCTTTGCTAGATGTTTTACATTGAAGTGGAGAAGATTATAGAGGTAGCATGCTGGTGTATAGTGGTTAGTGCTGTCCACTCACAATAGGAAGGTTCCTGTTCTGCTGGACATGTTCTCTCTGTGCCTGCACAGGTTTTCTCTATGTTGTCTTGTTACCGATTACAATCCAAAATGATGCGAGTTTATTGGTCATTGTTGATTCTGCACTGGTCTCAGCTCGAATGGCTGTATATGTCTCTGTTTCTAAAGTGATGGAGTGGCAGCCAGTCCAGTTTGTTCAGTGTCGGCTGGAATATGCTCCAGTCCCACCACAACCATGCTTGGATAAGCTGTTAAGAAGACTTATGTGTGGAGAAAGACATGAAAGAAAAGAAGAATTATGAAGAGAGTTAGGAAAGTAAAACAAGTTGAGAAAAATTCAAGTTGCACCCCTAATTCCACACTCACCACATAAAAGACGCAGTAGTTTCTAGACTGGAACTGAAAAATAGCTCTGCAGTATGTATTTTTTATTGAAATAAAGAGCTTCACACAACACAAGAGACACACGGGTGACAAAATAAGTATCTGTGGAAGCTGCCAGGCAGCCAGGAATATCCTGAAAAGCTTCAGTTTTCCATGGCATGAATTGCTGATGTTATCATAGGTCTGCTGGGCGAACAGCCCTCGCTGGGTTGTGGACAGCCTGTCTGAAATTTAGATGAAACCTGGTGACCCTTAACACCATAGTATATAATCGATATCATTTTAATACTCATCGAACCATTCAGCGACCCTCATTTGAACACAAATGTAGCATCCACTTGTATTTTCCTAAGCAGAATCTGACTGACTCCTGTGATTTATGTCTAATGTGCATATCAGTGTAAACACCAATTTTATTACTTTAAATTACTTGAGATGCTTTTGACCATAAAGATGCGCATGGCATGGAAAAATTTGGCCGCAGCAAGAGACAGAGACTGTGTACTCCGCTGCCCACAAACCAACAATGCCATAAACATTCTGGCATCTGGCTTATGTTCCCATCATAAGCTTTTCTCAAATTCAATTACAAAATCAACATTCTCTAAGTGATGCTGAAGAGCACTTGATGGAGTTCTATGTACATAACCCTGATTAGGGATTATGGCTAGATGTAATGAATACCGCAAGACCATTGAGAAACACTCCAGCATAAATCAAAAGCACAACTATCTTCTGCATTTCAACCGCTTTCCAGTTCTTTCATTACAAAAAAAAGGCTGTATATAAAACACATTTAACAACACGGGAATTAGTGTAATGGCGAGAATTATAGCTTGTTAGTGATTGTGTGGATTTTTAAGACTTTATTTACTTTGAGACTTTAATTTTCAAAAAGAGACACAGAAACATTAGCAGACAACAAGAGCTCCATAAAGAATTTTATATGGCTTTCACTGACTATTTTTCACTAGACTATTGGTTCTTAATGGTGTCCATTTAACTACAGGGTAAGCAGTGCAACAATAAATCTGGTGTATATACACAGACAAAAATATTTTTCCATTACAAAAAAAGACACATGCCACAATAGGGAAAAACCGCTTCTGTTTTTACTGAAGCACAATATATTAGCAATCAACAACAATACAGACGAACATATCTTATAAACGAAAGTAAACATTGTATTATTATAACCATAATTCCCCCCCAAATTGGGATGTTGTGTAAAATGTAATAAAAACAGAATGCAATGAATTTGCAGATCTCAGAACCCCATATTTTATTCCCAATAGATTATAGAAAACATATCAAATGTTTGAACTGAGACATTTTATTATTTCATGTAAAACTTATTTTAAATTTGATGGCAGCAACACGTCTCATAGGAGCAATAAAATGCTGGAAAAGTGACAGCCGATTGGACGTAAAAAGAGCATATTAGGGAGAGTTTCTCAGAAGTATAGATGGGCAGAGATTCATCAATCTGCGTCAAAAAATTGTAAAGCAATTTCAGAATAGTGATGTTCAATGTAAAATTTCAAAAGACTTTTTATACCTCATCATCTCCAGCACATAATATCATCAAAAGATTCAGAGAATCTGGAGAAATCGTGCAAGGGACAAGGCTGAAAATAAATACTGGATACCTGTGATCTTTGGGTCCTCAGGCAGCACTGCATTAAAAACACGCCTGATAATGTCATGGAAATCACTGCGTGGTCACAGACACTTCTAGAAAGCAGTGTCTGTGACCACAGTTTACTGTACCATCCATAAAGTCAGGTTAAAGCTCCTTTAAGTAGAGAAGAAGCCACATGTGAGCATGATCAAGAAACACAATCCAGAGCATGATCTCTGGGTCAAAGCTCATTCAGAATGGACTTGCGCATAAATAAAACTGTCCTGGGGTCAGACATGTTTTCTGTGTTCTGTGAATAAAATATGGGTATATGAGATTTGCAGATGATTGAATTTTGTTTTTATTTACATTTTACACAGCGCCCCAACTATTTTGAAATTGTTGTAAATAACAGTTCAAAATAGTGACTGCAGCCGTAAACAATGTAAGAAATTGTTTACTTAGGTCATAATTAAGTAAGAAGTAGTGACATTTTTCCATAAACTTCCACACAATCAGACTTTTCTTTTCAAACATAGGAATTGCCTCCTGCTTTCCAAGTGTTAGCATGTACTTTTCCAAGGATCAAAGGCTTTAATATGAAATTTAAATCAGCTATGGTGGTTTTTCCTTGTTATAAACTGTTAAGACCTTATTACATAGCCCTATGAGTGAATGCCCCAAGGCTTTCTAGCAAGGTCTCCAATAATTCAGTAAAAGGAGTCCTTACAAAATGGCTGGTAACAATTTAGAGTAGATATGAGTGCAAGCGTCACTCCATCCAACACCATTCATAGGCATGGATTAATGTGTAACACACATGCACACCTGTACAAACGTGCATGTACACCACTGCTTAAGACAAAAGACAAAATCAGAAAATTGATTGATGTCAGCCAAAATTGTGCAAAACATTCAGAAGTTCAAGCGATGGAAAAGCTTTCTTTATCCAGTTTCTGACTGGTGTTGTTGCAGCATATCGGTATGACCAATGATAATAAATTCAAGCCCATAATAAATTTGAAATCAAAAACCGATGTTGCACCTCCACAAATGCATCAAACAACATGATCCTACAGCCAATATAAATTTGGTATACTGCTATAAACCTAAACTGTCTTCTGCTCTTCATCATACAACCCTCAGCTACACATAACTTGTTCCCTTTGGTGAGTGAGCTGGTGTAATCATCATGTCAGTTTTAGTATGAGATAATGCTTTCAATGCTTCACATCAATTTGCGGATCTTTGGTTTCTACGCTTAGACTCTGGGAAAGTTTGTGGTGCTGCAGTCCCCCGCAGTCTGTGTGAGCTGTAATTGTGCTCGCAAGAGCTGAGCAGTCACATGCTCCTTCCAGTCACCAAGGTATAACTCAGTCAACACGCTGCGTACTGTTTACCCATCTCCCTTTGAAGCAGACTTTTAAAGCAGTGTTTACCTCACCGCTGCCTTAAAAAAAAGAGCTCAATCACTTGGGTTTTGGAGACATTTAAAATTGAGTAAGTAAAAACACTTGTCTGTGTGAACGGATGTGGGCACCCCTCCAAAATGTATTCCTGAGATGCCTGGGCTGGAGTCAGATCCAGATGGGTCTGAACTGAAACCAGATGGCTGAGTGAAGAGACCCACTGCATGCTGCATATAGACGGGCTCCTTTTATTGTACAGGTACACTGGTTTTTTGGTTGATCAGCCTGTGTGAGTGTGCATATGTTTGAAGTGTTAAAGCACAAAGGCACTCGTGGGCAGTGGAATTTAAAAAGTCATTTCACTAATTATCTAAAGTCCATAAAAGGATCTTTTTGAACAGAAAAAAAGAAAGACTTATCCTTTAAATGACCTCATAAACATCGCTGAATATAAGAATATACTAAAGTATTCTTTTTTTGTTTTTACTGCAACACAACAGTCCGTGGCATTAAAACAGGGATTACTGAAGCCATTAGATGTTCGACTAAGGAGGCATGGCACTGGAATTTAAAGGTCTGACACAAATAAAACAACACAGAAAAAGTCTCACAGTGTGAGACTTGCATCACTGTTTCTTGAAGTGCACATTTTAGAGGTGACGGTTCTTTTCCAATACTATAATTCTCTCCTTGGATATAAACGTGTCACTCATCTTAATTTGCAGCGGATGTTAAACTTGAAAATTATCTGTTTGCTGCATTGAAATCACAGCCTCTGCTGCAGCAAATACACCTGTGCACCAGAGGACATCAAGAAAACAAAAAACACCTTCTAGCACAGCAGGTGTTTCAAACAGAAAAAGCAAAGGGAGAGTTGAAGCTCGGGGAATAATATTGTACAGATTCATACAGAACTCTGTGAGTGGCTTTGGCTTTTGGGAAACAGTGTGGGACTGATAAATCAATGCATCTCAAGTGTATTTTTAACACCAAGCACTGCTCACATACTGTAAGTAGACAGCACTTATCTCCACCACCTCCCTCCAAAAGCAGTCCCATTAAAATATTTCCGATTAAGATTTAGCTTCTTGCATTACAAAGAGACAAATATATATATATATTGCTGCGTGGTCCAAATCTGCAAGGCAATGTCCTTTTTAAATTCTGCATTTCAGGAGGAAACGTTTGTGGTCAGCTGCAGAACAGTACCAGCAGTACGGGAGGTAAGATTCTCGGTAAACTGCTCGAGGATACTTTGTCATCGCAGGTGCTTCAATGTGTGACTCCACATCTTAGCAATGACGAAGTGGAAACTCTGAAGCTGTGAACGAGCTCTAGCAATGAAAATTCAATGGGGCAAAAAATAAATAAATAAATAAATAATCTAACTCAATTAAAGAGTATTTTATGAATTGCAGCATATTGTTGCCTGGTGTCATATATAAAGCAAAGTTAATTAATGGCTTCTATTGAGTTTTTTGTTTTAATGCAATATTGAACAGGAATCCTTTTATCTAAGGAATGGTGCGAGCAGCAATAAAAAGGTAGACCAATCTGCTGAAGAATGCAATGCTTTCACTCCAATCATAACAAGCAGGGAGCTCATGTAATTGACTACAAGGTTGTACTTTTATTCGCTGAACCTTCAGCCCCTGGATTCGATAGCAATAGTCGCTTTCCAGGTTCATGAATACTGCCCTCGCTGTTTGCATTTTCATTAACTAAATACCGTAAATGTTCAAGCCATATGATCATCGCATGTTTCCACATTTTCATGGCTCTTGTTGTCTTTCCTGTAATTTGAGTGAATGGTCTGTCACTAATTTTACACTACTGTTTGAAAATATTCATTTTTAATTATTTTTTGCTGTGCACTGTTCTGGCCCTAACATTTAATGCACCAGAGCTGCAGCGTGTTTTCACTGCAGCCTCGAGATGCACAGCCCCACTATGCTACTCGCATTATACAGGAATGCAGATCCTCTGAGCTTTTGCATTACGTAGTCATGCACGCATCTGCCCAAGGAATGCCAAAACCCATTCAGGTTCTGCAGACTAAGAAAATTAATTTAAGACTCTTAATAAAGACACGAAATGTTACACTGTCCATTCTTGTGGTATTTCATAGAAATGAGTGTTTTGTCCCATTAAATCATATTTCTTCTAACAATTATAAATTCCATAAGCCCAGAACAAAATGAGGGCTCTGTACACAGCAGTGCATGCAAATTTCAGCTTTTCTGAGTGGTGAATGCCACTCACAATAGTAAATGGGCTTAGCTGTTCACTGCACCCACAGAAACCAAATCTCAGTTTGGCTGCTCTACTTCTGCTGTTTCAATAGATGTTCCTCTAACAATAGATGCTTATGACTGTGGCTTTAACAGCACTGGACGGGATCACTGGATCTATAGCAACAGTTATAATGAATAAAACACAGTGTCTTCATCGGCAGATATGTGCCTGCGTGTGTTTCTTGAGATATAAAATGACATTTTCTTTTACCGTCGGTGATCTCGTCTGACGGCCACCACTGGGTGCTGAGTCTAATGGAAGGCTCCCGCTGCCCACAGCCCACCTCCTGCTCAAAATATTTCCCCCAAAATTAAGTGTTATTCTCATGTGAACAGCAAAAGCATCTGCTGCTAGAGAGAAAAACACATTACCCCCTTGGCAAAACATCACACATCAAAACACACACACACACATTTCTAACGGTCGGTGCAAACATATCATTGTTGACTGGTGTGTGTAGCTTGCGATCCGGTTTCCACTTTTCTCAGTGTTGAAAGGGGATCGTATTTTCCCTTCACACTTCCAATATACCCCAAACTAAATCTACAGGAGTTTGAAGATGCTGCACCAGAGTTACTGTTTATGAAAGTCAATTGCATCTGAAGTCCCTCTTATTGGCGCAGGTAGACTAGGATTTAAAGCTTGCTTTTGCTTTGCTAAAAGTGATAACATGAACTTGTTAAAAGGCTTTAAGCGCAGGCATTAGTAGCATCAAACTCCCATCCATTGCCCAAGTTTCAAAACTCTTGCTCACAATTACCAATCTTAGAACTATAGAGGAAGTTTCTATCAGGCAAACTGCAATAAGCTTCGGGCAAAATTCAACTTATATGCAAAGTGACCTCCAATCAGAGAATCAGTCCATCCACGTGAATGGAAATGAATGCAAAACCCTCACGCTTCAGTAGGCTGTTTTTACTGTATGTCTAGTCTCTGTAACAGATTTGTCCTTTCAGTGAACTCTGCACTCTGTCTCCAGCGTCATGCTGATGTTGCCTGTTATTTTTCTGAAAACAAGGTGAATCACCTTCTTCTACCTGACAAAGGAATTCATTATCCTTTCCTCCTCCCAGAGGACGCAGGATTGGTCTTCTCAAATGTGTTTGTGGCATGGCTACATTCCAAAAAGGAAGAGAGTGCAGTGATGTGCTAACAAGGATGAGACTTCCAAACTCATGAATAAACTCTCAATTCATGTCTTCAGTTTCAGTTGAGGCTCACCAAAGCTCCCCACCGGCTTGAATTGTGGGGGGCGGGGGGAGGTGTGTGTGTGGGGGGGATAAATGCAAGAGCAGCAACAAATTCAGAAAGCATGGATATCAGCTCAACATCTGACTCAAATCTTACATTGTTCACATTGTTGCTTTGTTACATATTTTTTCCAGGGAGCGCTGACAAAACCAGTAAGCATGCAGGATGGGCTTTGACATGCTGTTTTCCAAACCTACTTTGTATCAAGAAGAGGCAGTAAAAAAAAATCGCTTTACTGTAAATACAAAGGTAAAAGTAAAAATGTGCATCAAACACCAAAACTTTAACCTCGAATTAAAGATGTGTCTCTTTCTTTACTACAGGAGAAACCCCAAAGGGATTAAAATGAACTAAATGGTAGACCTTCTAGGTTTCAAGATTATCAGAAATCAAATGTCCAACATGCAACTTAGGCCCCTTCGTAGATGATTTATTGTGATTCATTCATTAGCCTGCTGAGTTCATATTATCTTTTCATTACAAAGGCTATTGGTGTAGTCGGCATGTGCCCATATTTGGATTCCCCAGTGAGAGATAAGGTGCCAGCAGCTTTACATCATGCCTGTCTCCTGACAGCACTGTGGGAAAAATTAGGGTTACAGTGCAATTATTGCCAAAGATAACCAGAATACAGCAGAGGGGCTTGACGAGGGGAAGCTGTGCTCTCTGAAAAGTTACGCTAGTTTCATGGAAAATATTTAAAATCCCTTCACTAATGTGAACACTTATACTTGGCACAGAGAGGCAACCTAGTAAATGAACTACACGTGTGACAAGACAGATGAGAAGAAAACCACATTCGAGGAGAGAGAAAGGAAAGTATGTTTCTGTTGTAAGTCTAAAATGTTCCACACTGATTATCAGGACATTTCAGCTTCCTCAGTGTCTGATTCGGCCTGAATTGGCTGAGCGTTGCAGTGGGTGAAGAGGCGTGAGGCTTCCATGATAAATGATAGCTTAGAGTCCCACACATCATCCTCTGTGTGCCGGCACGTGCAACTGCAAGTAAGTGCACTGCAATCCTGAACATTTTCCAGTTTTAGGAAGAGGAAAATAGTGAAGTGCAATCATCTGCACTTCACATCAACACTACAGGTAGTTTATCTCGCTGTTACATGAATTCCCTAGGCTAAAGCAACAATGGTGCCATCATTAAGCACAGTTCAGGAAAATGCCAGACTGATAAAGAAGACATGTCATTTGAATGCTCTGGGTTGATATTTGGACAAAGCTGTTTAAGTCCGGTAAAGTACCCAGCACATTTGACCAAAAAAAGAAAAAAGAAGGTGGTTAAATACACTTCTATTAGCAGTTAAAAGGATTTGCATTTGTTGAGCTTAGGGGCTTTAGAAAAATAATTTGGGGTGAAGAAGAAGACTGATTCTCATGTTTTCCTTTTAAGGCAAGCAAGACATGCCCCGGTGGTATTAATGTTTTCTTGTAATGTCGCACACTCCCCAGCATCTCAGAGTACCCTATAGCCAAAATGAGCATTTTAAAGGAGAACTGGTATTGTAATAAAATGTAATAATATCTCCAAAATGTCAGAGCAAGAGAAATAACAAGAACCACCAATAAGAAATGGGATTATGAGCAAATTTGTGGCATCAAGGTACCAGATAGTCAGCATAAAACAGAGCTGCAAAGTCTTTTAGTAACAGTTTGGTAAATGCAGGCAGATGTATAGTGGCTCTACAAAATGTTTTACAATGTGTTTCTAAGCCATCCATTCACAAACACTCACCAATGGCAGTGAGTCACCATGCGAGGCATTGTTCTGGCAACAGGAGCACTGTCTTGTTCAGTTTCCTGCTCAACAACACCTCAGCATGTTTAGGGACCAGGGCTCGAACCCCTCCAACCCTGTGATTAGAGCCAATTGTTTGTGCCCGTACTGATGAAAATGTGTTTGCTAGTTGTGTGACTATGTGAAGTACAATCTAATCTTCTGCTTCCACATTTTTGCTTTGTCTCAAATTTCACTGGACAAGTGAAACCAATTATAAAAGTGCAAACGTAAGTTAGTGGAAAAATGATAAAATAATGTTGAATTCAAAGTAAAACACATAAAATTTAGCATTCTGTGCTGCCGCTAGCTGACTAATTTGTCCATGTAATTGTTGATTGTGATGGAAGAAATAAAGTTATGATACTGAGTTAAGATTTCTGCGTGTGTTAAAGCTGACCTAGATGACAAATGCATAGCTATTTTCTGGATTTTCCAATAAATATCATTTGGAAAATAAATTCCGCAAGGGAAGGAATAAACTGGTACCTTCTTGTCCAAAAAATCATTTTGCAACAGTCTCTTACCTTCATGAAAGCCCCATTTTGATTATACAGGCAATCAGAAAAAGACATTTTTCAGTTATCACTGGATACAAATCACTTTAATCAGTGTATTCCACATATGCGAGACATGGCTGATCTAATTGCAGATCAACTATATCTTGCATATGCGGAATACATTGATTTTCTGCAATTAGGGACTATTAGCGGATCATAGAGCTGAAAACTGATGAAAATGGTGACGGAAAAAGACCACATGCCTGTAGCATGTAATAGATTATCTTAATTAGCCTAAAAACGGATTCTTACTGGATAAACATGACAAAAAAAACCCCAAACTTACAATACTCAAATTAATTCCCCTAACCTGAATATGGAGCTGTATGATGTACAAAACTGGCCGCTGTTAAATCATTTTATCAATTAATAGTGGACGGACTAAGCCCAAGGTCTTGAATACGATCTGATTGGTCCAACCGCAGAGCTCGTAATATTCAGCGCTCCCATATAAACCCGTGCAGACTTGACATCGGTGCAATCTGTCATGCAAGTCAAAAGGATAGCGAGGAGTCCAGTGTAGAGCCACAGCTGACAGCCTACTCGCAGTAGCCTTCATTTGTTCTGTGTTTGCGCTGCTGAAGGTTTTTTTTTTTTTTTTTTTTTTTTTTTTTTGCGGGGT